>JAQIXT010002133.1:0-12110 GCA_034700445.1 Stenotaenia linearis
AACCGATAATTTTTCAATGAAAAAGTACCGTCCGGTCTGTACTTTGTAAAAGTGATCACATTAACCGATTGATTCCAATAACCGTGATCACAATAAGCGGTGTCTACTGTAATCAGTTTTTTGGTTCGGAGCTGTAGACAAACGGCAGTAGACAATGGCATTCTGCTGAAGTTAGTTATGGCATACTTGGATGACGTCATGGTTATATTCAGACACTTCGATATTTGTGTGCTGAGAAACCACGAGACCGGACGAGAATTCAAATTGAACTTATCAAAATGTTTTTTTTCCAACTCGTGGCATCCATAGTAACGAGACTGTAACTTCTTAAGCTTGTTTTTCCTCCTTATCGTTGATCTTAATGAAAATCAGGTATGTCAGCCTGATTCATTAATCATGGAGTGGCGAGCGAAATTGATGCAGGAATTGGTTCTGGGCCCCTGACTGAGGGGACCCTTACTAATGTTACTGACCCCGTACACGGTACGGTCTCCGATGGCTTTGACCTTCCATTTTGGCCGGTGGATGATGGGATTTTATCAGTTTGTTTTGCTTTTCACGCTCTGGTTTGTAATTTTGTCAGTGGAGTAGAGTTTTGGGAATTTCGGTGTAATGAGGGTGGTTAATGGAGTTGTGATTTTTTTTTAGGATTGTTAAAAATTCTTTGTAAGTCAGAAAACCTCGTTATAGTGATGATTTTTTATGAAAACCTCGTTATAGCGACATTATTTGATTAAAAACCTCGATATAACGACATTATTTGATTAAAAACCTCATTATAACGAAATTATATGATTAAAAACCTCGATACAACGACATTATTTGACTAAAAACCTCATTATAACGACATTGTGTTATTAAAAACCTCGATATAACGACATTATATTTTATAAAATTAATTAATCTGTAAGTTATAGTCGACCCCCTTTATAACGAATCAAAGAAAAACTCAATTCGTCATAACGAGGTTTGGTTATAATAAAATTTTTTAACACTTTCTCAATTCATTTATAGTCAAACCCCGCTATAACAAACTCGCTTATAACAAAAACCTCGGTATAAGAATAAATCCAAAATTACTAAAACAAAACCTCGTTATTACAAAGTAATATTTTACTCCTCTACAATACGTTATAACGAGGTTCCATTATTATACCATTACATTATTATGCGTTGAGAAAACCACACCCAATTAAGAGCAGGTGAAGATTCTAAATTTTAAAAAAAGATGGTGGAGGGACCTTTTTAAAATTCCTATTTTTTTTCTAATTAAAACAAATTTTTTCCTCTTTAACGGCCTTGAAAGGGAGAAAGTTGACCTTTGGAGTCATTTTTAGATGGTGTGATGTAATGACGTCACTTCCGGTTTGGATTTTTGTGATTTTAGTTAAATTTTGATGAAAATTTATGAAAATTTGTGAAAATTTGGTGCTAAAGGGTTACTTTAAGTGTTTTAAAGCCACCGTGAGGGGTTATTGAACTCAGTTTGGTTGGTGGAACCCTAAGATGGCGGATTGTTGCCCCGCCCCCGGGTTGAGCTTCCTAGAAAGTAAAGGGTTGAGGTTGGCATGTTGCCAGGGATTGTGGGAAGGGGGTTTAAAGAAGATTACAAGGTCACAAGGTCGTTGAAAGGAACAGTGGCCCTTTGCAAATGGTTTTGTTGTTGTCCAAAGGGCGCCATTTTGATTTTTTGTGGTGTTTTTTGGTTTTTTTGTTGGATTTTGGATTTTTTGGGTTAAGGAAAGTGAAGTGGTTTTGGTGAGTGAGTTTGTTTTGGTTGATTGAGATTGGTTTTTGGTTAAATTTGGGTTGAAGTTGGTTGTTGGGGCAGCCATTTTGTTTTTTTTTTAAATTTTTTTTGGGAGTTTGGGGTGAAATTGTTTTTTTTTTGTTTTGTTTTGTTGAGTTTGGAGTTTGGTTTTAAGAGGAAAGTGTGGAAAGTAGAATGTGAAGTGACCATTTTGTATTTTTTTTCTGTTTTGGGCAGCCATTTTGATTTTTTGAGTTTTTTTGCGGGGAGTTTTGGGCGAAATTGGATGTTTTTTGGTTTGTTTTGTTGAGTTTGGAGTTTGATTTTGGTGAAAAAGTATTGGAAGTGGAGTTTGAAGTGGCCATTTTGGTTTTTTTAATGTTTTTTTTTTGGTGTTTTTGGTAGCCATTTTGACTTTTTTGGGTAAAGGAAAGTGAAGTGATTTTGCTAAGTGAGTTTTGGTTGATTAAGATTGATTTTTGGTTGAATTTTGACTGAAGTTGGTGTTTTGGGTAGCCATTTTGTTTTTTTTTTTAAAAAGGGGTTTGAATTTTGGGTGAAATTGGTTGTGTTGTTTGATTTTTGGTTTGGTTTTTGAGCTTTGTAATTTTGTTTGGTGTTAAAGGGTGGGGAGTGAGATTCAAAGAAGCCATTTTGGATTTTTTGCTTTCTTTTGGTTTTTTACTAACAGATTTTTAAAAAAATGAATTTTCTCAAAAATGGGCATGTGAGAAAGCAGTTTTGTGGTTTAATGAATAATTAATTTCAGGAAATTCCTACAATTTTTTGGTTTTTTAAAGTTTTTTTTGAATAAAAAAAAAATTCAAAATGGTTGTATTATTTTTAAATTCTGTTTAGAATTTTAAACCAAAATTCAAAAAATGATAAAAATGTGGAACTTAATAAATAATTAAATAAATTTTACAAAAAAAACAAAATGGTGACACAATTTAAAACTTTTGTAAAAACAAAATAATTGAGAAAATTATTTTTTTTAAAAACAAAATGGCTACTTAGAGTTCATTAAAAAAACAAAATAGCTAACTAAAAATTTTAAAAAAAACAAAATGGCTACTTATAATAAAAAATAAAATAACCAAAAACCAAAAAATCAACTTATCCCAAAAATCCAAAAATCTCAAAAAACAAAAAAACTAAAATATTAAACTAAAAAAAAACCAAAATGGAGTTTTCTCCCAACCCCCATTCACCCCTTCATTCCCAAACCAAACCTCACCGAGTTCTATAACCGAATTCCAAAACCAGTTTTTTACACACCAAAACCCAAAAAACCAAAACCAAAAAAAAAATCAAAATGGCATTTGTCGTTTCCCTTGAGAATGTTCCTATTATTTGCATAGCAAAGTCCAAGGACAAATCTTCTCATTAAAACGGCCCATTACGGAGTTTTTCTTACCTGTGTAGTCCTCTGGAATGACGACCATCGGCCCGACTTCTTTCATTTTTCCACGCGATTCCCGCTGCACACTTTTCGCATGCACTTTGACCGACGTGTAGCTTTTGTACAGGAGGAAGGGTTGACGGAGATCGAGTCGTGTGGTCGATGCACTTCCATCCGCCTCGACGCCGCTTTCGTGGATACGGGCCACCTGGAATGGAGAGAAAATTGATTTGAGAATCACGCGATGGGCCGATTTGGAGGGGTCCGCAAGGACACTTCCGGTTTGGGTGGATGGGTGGGGTTTTAGGGGTTTGGAGGGGAGTTGGTGAGGTTGGAGTTGGGGGGGTTTCGGGGGTCTGCCGAAACCGGAAGTGGGGTTTTGGGGGCTTCGGAATTGGAAGAGAAGCGGATTTTTTTAGGGGTTAATTGTGAAGTTGGAGCGATTTGGAGGGGTCTGCAAGGGCACTTACGGTTTGGGTAGGGGGTGGGAGTTTAGGGCTTTGTAGGGGAGTTAGAGAGGTTGGAGTTGTCGGGATTTCGGGGGTCTGGCATAACCGGAAGTTAGGTTTTGAGGGCTTCGGAATGGGAGGAGAACCGGATTTTGGGTGTTAATCGTGAAGGTGGAGCGATTTCGAGCGGTCTAGAGGGGAACTTCCGGGTTGGTTGGAGGGATGAGGTTTGAATTGTTTGGAGGTTGGTAAGTAAGGTTGGAGTTCTGGAGATTTTGGAGGTCCAGCTCAACCGTAAGCTGAGTTTTAACGTTTCAGAAATGAGAGGAGAAACGAATTTTAGATGCTGATCATGCAAATGGAGTGATTTGGAGCGGGGAGAAATGATACTTTCAGTTGTATTAGAGGGTTGGGACTATAAGGGCTTAGAGGACAACATGTGAGGTTGGAGTTCTGAAAATTTTGAAATTCTGTTGCAACTAGTAGTTGTGTTTCAAGGCCTTCGAAATTGCAGCAGAAGCGACTTTTATAATTTGATGTCATGCAATGTTGCAATTTGGAGTGGTATGAAGTACCACTTCCGGTTGAGTTAGAAGCATGAAATTTTCAGGATTTAGAGGTCAACACGTGACATTAAAATTCCGAAGAGGTGGGGTCTTTACACAAACCGGAAGTGGTATTTTAACCCCTTCAAATCGCACCAGAAGCGATTTTTACACAACTTTTTCATCTTCTGAAGCGATTTCGAGCACCAAAAACTTCAGCTTCCGGTTTAGCTAGCTCCCCGAAATTACCAGGGAAGTGAGTACTCCACACATACTTCGATCTCACTTAATCCCAGACCCACAACCAAACCGGAAGTGACTTTCAAACCCGCTCCAAACAGCCAGATTTTCAATTACCAAAAACTCCGAATGACCGGAAATGGCAACCGCCACTTCATTCCTCTTACAAACACAACCTTTAAGTGTCTTTCAGAGACAATACCGACCTTATAATTTAAATTTGCATAGAAATCAAAAAGGGAGTGAGCTTCTGTATGCAAATTTAACCCTTTGTTGATTTAACAAAACAAAAATAAAAAAATAAAAAAACTCATCTGAAGTGACCGAGAACTTTGTCCTATCAAAGTTCATTAGTTTCGTGCAAAACACACACAAATTCAGTTTTATGTCCCCCCAACAGCCCTTTTGGAGGAAGTTTTTCCTGCAATGCAAAAAAAATCAACGTCCTTGGCGGGTTTGAACCCATGACCCCGGGGTGGTGGATGAAAGTGTTGATCGTGCAAGAACTGGTGAAGTGAGTTGTCGAGCATTGCGGTTGTAATGTGGTTAGAGGTGAATTGTAAGGGTTACGGAGGTTGGATACATTGTATCGTCTGGGAAAAAGCAAGTTCTTCGGTCTTATGGACGTTATTTTGTTACGTAAAGTGAGTTTAGCGTTAGTTAATTTGTTTTAACGTAATAAAAGCTGTGTTGTACGGTATGGTAATTACATTTTGGTACCGAGAAATTTACGGTAAATTTATATTACAGTATAAAAATTAATTTTACGGTATAAAAATTTCACTTTACGGTATAAAAATTTCACTTTACGGTATAAAAATTTCACTTTACGGTATAAAAATTTCACTTTACGGTATAAAAATTTCACTTTACGGTGCAAAAATTTTACTTTAAGTTACAAAAATATCACTTTACAGTACACAAATTCATTTAATACGGTACAAAATTCAATTTACCGTACACAAATTCACGAAAACTTAATTTTTTTACATCAGTTTCGATTTCTCCATCAAAACTTTCGATTCAGTCCAACACCGGTTCGCCTCCGTCCTTCAACACATCAATTTTTTTTCATCAAAAATGGCCTCTGGAAGTGAACTGCCATCAAATTCAAGATGGCTGCCAATCAAAAAACATTTTCCCATATTTTTTTCACGATTAAAAATTTTTTTTTTACTCGACTCAGGCACCGTATTTCTAGTCCATCTTCATCGACTCCACCCTGTATTGGCGACACAGGCGTTGCCCGATGTCTTTGTCCACCCACGTGACGTCTACGACCTCGATAAGTGACAAAAATGAAGTGACGTGTCGCGTTGTTCGATTTAATTCGTGACAAATTAGTGTACGGTATTTTTTGTACGGTAAATTGAGTGAATTTTTATACAGTACAGCGAGTTTCAAGTAGTGTAAATTGCAGTTGCATGCAGAAGTGTAAATTTCCAGTAATGTAAAGTGAATTTCCAGTATTGTAACATGAATTTCCAGTGAAGTGAATTTGTATACAGTAGACTGAATTTCCAGTAATGTAAGTGTACTTCTAGTATTGTAGACTGAATTTCCAGTACTGTGAAGTGTAAGTGGATTTCCAGTACTGTAAAGTGGCTTTCCAGTACTGTAAAGTGGCTTTCCAGTACTGTAAAGTGGATTTCCAGTACTGTAAAGTGGCTTTCCAGTACTGTAAAGTGGCTTTCCAGTACTGTGAAGTGGATTTCCAGAGTAAAGTGGTTTTCCAGTACCAGTACTGTAAAATGAGTTTCCAGTACTCTAAAGTGAATTTCCAGTACTGTAAAGTGGATTTCCAATACTCCATAGGAAATTTCCAGTACTCTGAAGTGCATTTTCAGTACTCTAAATTAAATTTCTATGCAGCAGAATAGAATTTCCAGTAAGGCAAAGAAAATTTCCAGTACCAGTACTGTAAAGTGAATTTCTGGTATAGTGGATTAAATTTCCAGTACTGTAAAGTGAATTTATATATAGAGTACACTAAATTTCCAGTACTGTAATTAATTTCCAGTACTAAATTTCCAGTAACGTGTATTTCTATACAGTAAAACACATTTCCCATACCGTACAGTCCATTTCATATATAGTAAAGTGGATATATCTACTATAAAATGAAATTGTGTACCGTAAAATAAATTTCCGTACACTAAAATACATTTTCCATACCGTCCAGTACATTTCCATACCATAAATAAAATTTCTCAACCGTAAACCAAATTTCAATCATCAATTCACGTCACTTTAATCCCTCATTAAAAATCACGTGTTTATAGTCAACAATCTCCGAGTGACTCACCCCGAATTAATGCGAGCGAGTCACGTGACGCTACGGCCGCCCAGAGGTGCCACAGCGAGCATCTGCATGTTTATGACGTCACAAATCGCGTAAAAATGTTGATAACTAATGAAACGAGCGCATAAATGACCTTAAACTGGACGAGGTCCGTTAGGAAAGCGAGGGAAGGTCACGAGCGTTGGCCGAAGTGCTATGCGACCTTGCGGGGGAGTCAAAGAGTTAAATGGCCCCGTCGGATCATTGACACGTGACAACGTCACGAGAAGTGAGGCAGGCGGAGTGTAATTCTAATTTATTTAGTCAACATTGGTTTGGGAGGAATTTCTGGCATTTCCGGTCGCCATTTTGGGGTGAGGGGTGAGGGGGTGATTTTAAATTTTTTGGGGGTTTTAGGGGTGATTTTGATGTTTTTTTGTGTGATTTTGATGGTTTTTTTTGAGGTTTTCTGTGTGATTTTGATGGTTTTTGAGGTTTTAAGGGTGTTTTTTGTGTGTTTTAAGGGTGTTTTTTGTGGGTTTTAAGGGTGATTTTGAGGTTTTTTTTGTGTGATTTTTAATGTTTTTTGAGGTTATCTGTGATTTTGTGGGTTTTAATGGTTTTTAGGGGTGTTTTGGTTGTAATTCTGGTGGTTTTAGGGGTGTTTTGAGGCTTTATAGGAGTTATTCTAGGGTTTTCTGGAGTGTTTTATGTCATTTTGAGGTTTTCTAGGGGTTACTTTATGGTTTTCTGGGATGTTTTTTGAGGTTTATGGTGTGTTTCGTGTAAATTTGAAGGTTTTTGGACATTTTAAGGTTGTTTAGGGGTGATTTTTGGTGATTTAAAGGTTTTCTAGGGTTGTATTTGTGTTTTTTGAGGTTTTCTAGAGTTGTTTTGGTGTTTTTTGAGGTTTTCTAGGCGTTGTTTTGGTGTTTTTTTGAGGTCTCAAGGTGATTTTTGTAGTTTTAAGAGTGATTTTGGAGTTTAGGGTTTGATGATTGCAAAAGATGATTTTTTGTTTTACTTGAGGTTTTAAGGTGATTTTGGAGAAAATTGTGAATTCTGAGTGAGTTTTGTTGATTTTTAAGTAAAAGGTTGGTTAAGAGGTCTACTTAATGATATTTGTATGCTATTTTTTAGAGTTGTTTTAAGGTTTTTGGACTGAAAATTAAGGAAAGTTTAATTTTAGGTCAAACTGTATGAGTTTTTAGATGTAAAATGTGAAATATGAAAAATCAAAAAATTTTAGAGCAAAGAACTCAATTCTAAACCAAATTTTCCAAAATTTTAGACTATAAACTCCAAATTTAACTCAACTTTACACCAAATTATGAAAAATTAAAAAATATAAGACCAAAATAGTAAACTTTTGCCTATAAACACAAAATAACGTCAAATTTAGACCAAATAATGAAAAATCACAAGTTTTTAGACCAAAAACAACAAATATTAGATCAAAAACACCAAATTTTAGACCAATTTACTCAATTTTAGACTAAATCATCGAAAAATCATCAAATTTCAGACCAAATTTTCAAAAAATATCAAATTTGAGATCAAAAAAAAAAAAAAAAAAAAAAAATTACATAAAAAAAAAAACATCAAATTTCAGATGAAATCATAAAAATAAAAAAATTTAAAAAAATAAAATCACAACCCTTTACTCCCACTCCCAACTCCCCAACCCCGAAAACCAAAAAACAAAACCAAAAAAATTCACTTTCAAACTCCTTCGTCCTACTTTCCCCTTTTTTTTAAAAATTCCTTTTAATTTTTTCTTTTATGACGTCACACCTGATAATTACTTACCGCTTACGTAAACCTCATTGGAGCAAAACGTAATACCGTTAAAGGGGTAATAAATACGAAATTTTTTTATTTTTCAATACCGTAATTACGTGCAACCTACTTTAAGTGAAGGGTGAAATTTTTTACGAGAGTTCCGTTATCTCATCAGTCTAGGGGAGGTTCGAGGAATAATCGCAACCCTCGTCTCGTTAAGTGAGGAAAGTAACGAGAAATTCCAAACATGGGTTGGGGGTTCGGTGGGGAAAGTGGAAGTTTTGGTTTTTTGTTTGTTTTTCTTCTGTTTTTGTGGAAATTTAGGGTTAAAATGGTTGGAATTTTTGTTTTTGATGGAAATAAAGGGTTAAAATGGTTGGAATTTTGTTTTTTTGGTGGAAATAAGGGGTTAAAATGGTTGAATTTTTTTTTTTGTGGAAATAAAGGGTTAAAAATGGTTGAATTTTTTTTTTTGGAAATAAAGGGTTAAAAATGGTTGAAATTAATTTTTTTTTTTGTGTGTGGAAATAAAGGGTTAAAAATGGTTGAAATTAATTTTTTTTTTTTGGAAATAAAGGGTTAAAATGGTTGAAATTAATTTTTTTTTTTTTTTTTGAAATAAAGGGTTAAAATGGTTGCTTTTTTTTTTGTTGGAAGTAAAGGGGTAAAGGGGTTAGATTATTATTATTATTTTTTTGTTGGAGATAAAGGGATAAAATTTTTGGAGTAATTGTTTTTTGTTTTTTGTTTTGTTTGTATTCTTTTTGTTGTTGGGAATAAAGGGTTAATGTAGGTGAATTTTTTGTTTTTTTAGGTGAGGAATGAAAAATGTGATATTTTGTAGGTAATTAGTGCAAAATTGATTTTTTTCTGGCTGAAAAATCGCAAAAATATTTTTTTCTGGCTGAAAAATCGCAAAAATATTTTTTTCTGGCTGAAAAATCGCAAAAAGCAAATTTTCAAGCAAAGAATTAACTTTTTCCACTCTAAAATCAGTTGTAAATAATAATAATAAAGGTAAAAATAATGCTACTATGATACTATAAAATCGCAAAAGTCAACAATTTAGATATCTAAAATCGCAAAAATCACTCCTTGTTTTTTTAAAATCGCAAGAATCAACACTGCAGTACTTTAAGAACGCAAAACTTAATAATTGCTATACTTTAAAAATCGCAAAAATCAGCTGTCGTACTTCAAACTCACTAAAATCAACTGCGGTACTGGAAAATCGCAAAAATCAACAATGGTATGGTAGTGTGAAATCGCAAAAAATCTATTGTGATCAATCGTTTGTAGGGATCATGATAACTTGAAATTCAAACATCAGTTATGATATAATGCTTGAAATCGTAAAAATCAACTGTGGCACTTCAAAATCACAGAAATCAGTTGTTAATATACTCCAAAATCGCAAAAATCAGTCATTAGTATACTTTCAAAGTCGCAAAAATCAACTCTGGTACTAACTTCATTCACTTTGGTACATAAAATTGCAAAAATCAACTATCATACAGTTAAATCGCAAAAATCAACTAGCATAGAAGTAAAATCGCAAAAATCAACTTTGGTATGGTATTGTAAAAAAGCTAAAATCAACTATGGTGTCACAAAATTGCAAAAATCAACTATGGTGTCACAAAATCGCAAAAATCAACTATGGTGTCAAAAAATCGCAAAAATCAAATACGATATTTGAAAATAGCAAAAATCAAATTAGATACTGGTACTTGCAAATCGCAAAAATCAACCATAACTCTTTAAAATCGCAAAAATCAACTAATAACTTTAAAATCGCAAAAAATCAACTAATAACTTTAAAATCGCAAAATTCAACTAATCACTTTAAAATCGCAAAAATCAACTACACTATGATATCATAAAACAACAAAAATCAACTAAATATACTCGAAAATCGCAAAAATCAACTAATAACTCTTTAAAATAGCAAAAATCATCTACACCACGATATCGTAAAATAACAAAAATCAACTAAACGCATTTGAAAATCGCAAAAATCATCTCCAACAGCACCAAACTCCCAAAACTGAAAACCAAAACACCACTTCATCAACCTCGCCCTCTCCCCTTCCCACTTCCCAACCCCACACGCCACAAAACAAACCCCCACACAACCACAACAATAACCATCCATCACCCAAACAAACAACTCGACCTCATTTGAACCCCCTTAAAAGGCCCGGATCGAAGGTCAAGGAGAAAAAGGGGTTTTATGACGTCACAATTCGAAAAAAACCACACAAACACAACACTTTCACTCACCTGCGGTAAGGGGTACGTTTTCAGGAACTCCCGTGGCGAGTGATGTAACGGACTCCACGCACGCGCACTTTTCATTTCGGCCGCCATTTCGTTTGTTTAACAATGCGTCACGCCATTTTCTCGTTTTCGTCCCACTCGACGATGCACTTGCGCCTTGTTCGGTGTCTCGAGCGAGTCTGGCGTGGTGCGTTCACGGACCTCTTCTTTTCGAGTGCCTTTAGGGCTTTCAAGGTGTTCGGTTGGTGGAGCGCCGTTGCTGGTGGTGAGGGAAAGTGAAAGTTGGAGGTTTGTGATTTTTTTTTTTTTTCTTGATTTTTTTTTGGGATTAATGAATTTTTTTTGTTTTGGAATTTAGGCCGGGTTTGGAATGGGGTGGGGTGGGGGTAATTTTTTTTTTTTTTTTTTTTTTGATTTTGTTTAAGGTAATGTGGAATTTTGTGTTTTTTTTTAGGAAATGGTTTTTTGGGGTTTGTGTGGGTTTTTTGTGTTTTTAGGGTTTTTTTTCTTGTTTTTTTTTGTGGAGTTTTTTTTTTTTAAGGAAATGATTTTTTTTTTTGAATTTTTAAAATTTTGTAACTTTTTAAGAATTTTTATGGTTTATGAAATTTTTAATATTTTTTTCTAAAATTCTAAGAAAAATTAATTTTCTATGAATTTTGAAAAATTTGTTCTGAATTCTAAAATTTCTGAAAATTCTAAATTTTTCTGGTTTTTTTATTTAAAAAAAATTTTTTTTTATTATTATAAAATTCATTATTTATTTAAATAAACTTTTCTAAAATTACCATTTTTCTAATTAAAAAAAAAAATTTAATTTCTTTTAATTTTATAAACAAAAAAAAATTTCTAAATTTCTAAGTTTTACAAAAATCTTAAAATTAATTTCCTAAAATTTTTCCAATTTTCTTTCATTTCGAAAAAAAAAATTCTAAAAAAAAAATTACTAAAAAAATAGTTTTTAAAATTTTTTTGTCACAAAAGTCAAACAGTTTGACCTCTTTATTTACTCATTTAATTTTCCACTTCATAATTATTCGGGGTTAAAGGGGTTAAATGTCTTGCTACTTTAAATGCAAAAATTTCAAGATGGTTGACGCGGATGAGGCGTGTCTGATTTGACTCATCTTTAAAACACTTTTTTCGACATTTTTTTAAACTTGAAATATTTGTAAACATTTTGAAATTTTTTTTCACAGTAGTATTGTATAATCAGGATCAGGAAGAGATTCACGTCGAAAGCCTGTTCGGAATTGGGAAGTTAACTCATTAAAAATTAAAAGAGAAATGGCTACATTTTTACGTAAAGCCATTGGAATAAGTTTTACATTATCTAAAATTGAATTGAATCAATTTTAAAACCTTTATTTAAAAAATTGTA
>JAQIXT010002134.1:0-12103 GCA_034700445.1 Stenotaenia linearis
TTTTCACTTCAGGATCACTTTCCTGAAAATTTTGCCTATCAGTTGACCTTTACAGCAGCCAATAATCTTGTTATATGAACAATCCATACAGATTAAATTATTTAAAAGGATAATTTTAAGTTTTAATTCAAGAAAGCTCAGCTTTTCTAAACCATTCAAGTGTCATTTATGTGATTATACGTGTTCAACAAATTACTTCAACTGAGTGCAATATCTGTAATAAATTATTTAGCAAATTCTATAATTCATCAATAGAATTTCAATAGCTCAGATAATTTCAATTTTCTTATTTCATGGGTATTAATAGAAAAAGTAGGTGTGTTAACAATAGCCTAACCTATTTCTGCTAAGGAGGAGCGAGTAAGTGGTCCTAATTTATCCCTTCGACCCAATGGCTGAACTAACTTTTCAATACAAAAGACCACCTGGTCGAACACAAAAGCAACAGCTGAAATATCTAAAAGCTGGAGTTAAAATAAAGCCCTTTTAAAAGATATGCAGAAGAAACTAAGAAGCCATCGAATATTTTAAAAACATGTTTCAAATGATAGGCACAAAATAATTCCAATCATGAAACTAAAGAACTACTAAGAAGACTTGTGAACTATTTCAATCGAAATTACCAAATTTCTACAGGAGTTTTCTTTATGATAAAGGTCAATGACAAGGAAGGCGTGTAGAGAATAATGACAAATAATTGTCAATGAAATGTTAATAGAAATGGAAGTGTCAATGAATACCTATTTCCTTCACTGTATAATAATTGGAATTGCAGAAATAATTGATACCCCCTGTTATTGAAATTCCAGGCAGCAAAGCTAGTGCTTCATGTGCAAAGTTGACAATTGATTTATCGCAGCAATACAGATTCTCCTCGCAGTAGCGTAGCCTAAGTGGGGAGGGTCAAGATGGGGGAGAAAAGGAGCACAAGTGCACAAATATAGTCCTAAATTTTTTTTTTTAAATGTGCAGAGAAAGGTATTACAAATAATGATCAATTATCTAAGGGAATATAAAGAAAGGACATCCCCCCCCCCCCAAATCCTAGCTATGCTACTGTGTCCTTGACACCGTTTCGCATAGGTGATCAAGCCATAACAGGCATATATGTCCCCATCAGTTACCGCATAGATCCTTTGTTAGTATGTCAGTGGATCGAATTTCATTTGAAATTGAGTAACTTATTTTTAGATTTCAGCAACAGGGCATTGTCTTAATAATTCAAGATTCTAGATAAACTAGATAAAATTATCTCAAATTTTCTGTTTTGCTCAACTTCCACTGTCATTGAATATATTTAAACTGTCAGACATTTCTATTTAATACTGCCTATTAATGCTGCCTGGAATTTTATGATTATTGCAAAATAAAAGACTGCCTACATTTAATAAGGAAGTACTGTAGTCAAACAAACGGAAAATTGAATTCAATCTCAGATTTTGAAAGCAATGGCATTTATTAAAACTAATAACGATGGAAACCGAATGAAATTTTTTAGCAGTGTGATTGCACGAAATTCAACAAAACCGATTCATAATTTAAATTGATAAAATCATGAAATTCTGCATTTAAATAAACACTGAGTGAATGTAGCGGTACTCAGTTGAGTAAAAGCCGCACTTATTAATTGAAATGCGGTCCTACAGTACTCAAAATTTCTTGTTTTCAAATCAAGAAATAAAAACACATCAAGCAGAAATTGTACAATCACTAAATATCTCCGGGCAAAATAAACCGAATAAAACGAAATCCATTCAAACCTAATCACCAGAAATGGAACACAAAAATGGCTGCCACGCAAATAAGAACACGATCCACCGATTGAACGCAAAACCACGGAATGTTTGGTTTATACTATCCGTGGCAAAACCAACACGATTGATATTAGTATTTCTGATTTTCATCGTAATAAATCTAAATTAATGAAAAATTTAAAAATTTTCAATAATACTTTACTTAGTTAAATTTCGTACCTTATTGATGAAATACCTGTAGGGTTAACCACACCGACTGTTATTACACTCTTAATGCCAATCGTTCAGTCACCGCATACTTTCTGCGAATAAATATCATGTAATTTCAAAATAAGTAAATTTTCGCAATCTCGAATTCTAAATAAAGATAACGAACCTTTTTTTGGTCATAAATGCATCCGAATTTACCGGTATCTTGTTAATGTTATTTCAGACATGATATCGTAGAGCTTCTTTCCTTCGTTTTTTCTTCTTCATTATTTACGCCAACTAAATTCGATTCGTATACTAGTGTTCTTTGTTCCATTCCGTTTTCTTCCTTTGACTGCAGTAGACTGCACGTAGAATCAGCCAGCAGCCACGAATACACAATTTGCGTCTCGCGAGTTGTTTGTTGCTTAATCCTCAAACGAGTTGATGACGTTCTTCCTATTAGCCTCTCCCAGGGCTTCAGGGTATTCATTCGCATTTCACAATACTGCACCTAAATTAACATTTTCAACGGTTTACTGCACACAAAGCATAAAGTTCCCTTTTATAGCCGCCAGACTAAAAGATGCATGTGTAAATTGAATAAATAAAAATATTTAAAATGACAAACTAAAAATTATTTTTATTAAAATGCAGCACAAAATAAAAAAAATTTAGGAAATAAACAATTAAACATGAAATACTTGCCAAAATAATGGGATTACATTCGCGATACACAATGAAATGTTTATAATTTACTATATGATACTATAGCAAAGGTAGCGAAAGATGAGACTTGCAAAACAAGGGGTTTTCCGATGCTCCACAATTCGGTATTTGCAAATACGCTTCGACAACATCTGGGGGCAAACACGTTAAATGCGATTCCTGAAGCAAAGAATCACAAAGTTCGTCATTTACAGGTAACGGCACTGCAACAGTTTCCCCTCCTAATGGCATTACTGTCACCGGGGAATAAGGAAGTTGTAATTTGTTCAAAATGTCATCAAGCATTTTACAATCAGTCTGATCTAACGTAACATCACCGTCCTCAACATTTTCTAATTCCTCAATCGTCTGCAAAATTTCGGTCAAACTGGACGATGGCACACGATGACAAGAGCCGTTCAAATCGACATCGCTGGTGCCGCCACTTAATATCGATTCGATGCAATGGAGTAATTCCATTTGTTTGCGCATGGTTGGATGTCTATCACTGTTGGGGATTGTTGATCTAATTTCTGCATGTCGCCAAGTGAGTTCTTGCAACTTTCTTCTCAACTGTTTAAGAATTGTCTCGTGATGGCAGCGTAGGTGTTTCCATACAACTGTGTTGCGAAGAACTGTTAAATACTCTTCGTCAACCGGCCAGTCGTTTTGGTTTTGGTGGCGAATGTATCGCACTTGAACTCTGAAAAAATCCTTCTCAACTTCGTCCCAGAAACTGGCTAACTGTAAACCATTTGTAAAAATGATAAAATTTATTAGGATTTTTGTAATAAATTTATAAAAATCTTCCTATTTCATTTGATTTGACAAAACACTAGAAACCATATTTGAAACTTTCAATGCCATAATCAGTAATCTTTGTTTACAGGAAATGTCAAAAACATTAGCTTGAACCGCGTTTCTTACTTGAATTTCAGTAAAAGCAACTTGAAGTAAATATTTCCATCCTTTAATTGCAGCACATTGCTGTTCATGACTCAAAGCAGCCCATTTAGATGATTTCACATTTTGCGTTTGCTCTAAAAAAAAATTTACAAAGAAATCACAAATTCCAGTTTTTTAAAATTCAAATTAAAAATTTCAATTCACCAGACTCATCGGTCCAGTTCTTACTAGTTCCAACTTGCATTTTAGGTGGTCTTCCACGCCTGAATGAATAAAAACGTTAAATACCCCTTAAATAAAAGAGTAAATAAATAAAACATTCACCTTCGTGTTGATAACATCTTTCTCGAATCCACAGTACCACCTTCAACATTCTCCACCCTACTTTTACTTCCTTGCTTAATTTCCTGCACCTCCTTTCCACGTTTAATGCTTAAAACCTTTCTACGCCGTTTCACTTCATTTTCATCATCATTTCTAGCTTTTTCCGTCAATTTCATAAAATTAGGTTTCGATTTTCTTCTTTTCAAATTCTTCTTATCAACTTTCGACCCTATTGGGTGTCCTCTTCTATGACACATCAAAGCTTTCCTACTTTTCGAATTAAACACTGGTTTCGAATTTGACGTCGTCGAAGAACAAGACGAGGAACTTCCAGCCGATGGACTTCGACTTCTAGTTGCAAATCTATCGCAGAAATTTCCATTTTCCGTCGACCAATACGACTTTCTATCTTCCTCAATAGATTTTCTTTGTTTTCCATTACTTTTCCTCTCTTTAGTTGTATTTTCCTCGTACGATAAACTGATTACTTTTCCCTTGCAATCCAGTTGTTTCGAATACGCGTGATCCAAATTAATCGTACTTTCGAGTTCTGGTAAAGAATGCACTAGTTCCACTTCATCTTTATTCCCATCCTCGTTGTCTTTGTCTAAATTATCCAAATTTGAATTGTCGACCATTCGAGTTCTCTCCAAACTCGCCAATCGCTCGCTTCGACGCACTGCATGCAAGTTATGAATTGCTGGCACTTTGTCGTCTTTTATAACTCTGGAGTAATGTTGCTGAGACGAGGCCGATTTGACAATTTGCGATTGCTTTTTCGGCAATTTCTTGTTTTTCTTTACTTGTTCATTTGCTTCGGATTGCTCCGATTCGTTCCGGTTAATTTTCTGTTGTTGAGCACGACGAGAGATTAACAAGTGATAGCGATGTCCGATTTTATGCGCAAGTAACTGTTTATGCGTTGATGTTGACACGTTTCTTCTTCGTTTATCGTCTGTTTGTTTCTTCTTACCCATTTTAATATCTGAATCTGTAATTGCACAGTATTATACGTTAGAAATCTGTAATTACTTTAAAAAATTTTCTTTGCTCACAGTTGTCCCTCTGCAATTGCTGTTCAGTTTTCCCAAAGCGTTGTTAAAATCACTGGACGTAATGTTTCATCGTCAGTATGAATCGGAAGCTGATTTTGCTGGAACATTATGAACTTGGAACAAAAAAATAATGAAAAGATTAAGAATCGATAATTCAAGAATTCCGAACTTGAAACATGAAATGCATGTATTGTTTAAGCTCGTTGCGCACGTAAAAAAAAAACGTGCAATTGTTTCGAATTCGAACGAGATTTCTTCAAATTCGTTTTTCTAAGAGAAATAAAAATTTTATGTGTTGTGGTAACGTAATTGGTTAGTTACAAAATAAAAAAAATTTCCTTACTTGAAGTATCACAATATCGTTTACACTGTATGTAATGAGTTGCGCCAGATTTTAGTTAATAAAAAAAGAAGAAATAAAGAAAGAAACTTGACTTAAGAAATTTTTATTTAAAACTTTTTTTTCATAATAAAAAGTTAAAATTAAAAACGATACAGTTAACTGGTTATTTTAAGAAAGATAAATCGCTGAACATGAAAGAAAAGTTGAACAAGTTCATTTATTGCTGACTATTCAACTGTTACATTCCATAAATTTTAAGTGTACGATCCATACTGGAAGAAGCAATGAAGTGGGCATGCCGACCGAATCGCACGCCTGTAGCTAAGGCTGTGTGATCATTAAACATCTTCAATTCTTGCCATTGTTTGCACAAATACACTCTGCAAATTAAATTTTAAATTTAAAGAAATTGCGTTTTTAAATAAAAATAAAAGGTCTTACCTGACGTCAGTGCCAGCAATTGCCAAATATGTGCCACTTTGATCAAAACAAAGATCTTTAACCTAAAATTAACAAGCAATATTAAATTTTAGAAAATACACACTTATAAAATAAAAATTATAATAAATTACCTCGTAATTAGCATCCAATGTAATAGTTTTAAAATTTTTCAACTTCCTCAAATCCCATAATTTGACAGTCGAATCATCAGCGGAAGTAGCCAAGTAGTATCCATTTTCTGAAAATGCGATCGCAACTACTGGTCCAGAATGCCCAGGGAAGTTTGCAACATTGGTTCGTTCCTTCAGATCCCAAATTTTAATCATCGAATCTGAAGTGCCCGTTCCGAAAATGAGACCGTCAGGATGAAAAACAGCCGTTGTTAATGCTGCTTGCGATGAAGTATCAGCCACTTTAGTCAAAACTGTTCCAGTTCTGATGTCTGAGAAAGCCCAATGCTAAAATAACATAAAAAAATATTAGTATAAATTTGTTATTACATTTTTACTTAAGAAACTTACTTCGTCAGTGGATGTACTGAGTAAATAATCACCAGTGGCGTGTAAACTTAATCCTGTAACGGGTCCTTCGTGAGCTTTGATCAGTTGAATACATTGTGATGTTGGAACATGCCATACACGAATGCTAGCGTCTGGGGAGGATGTAAACACCATATCCTAGATTTAAAAAAAAAAAAACTTTAATGTAATATAGTAAACTAAAATGGAAAAAAAATATATTTCTAAAAAAATCTAATTTGTTTTTTTCCCAGCTCATAAATAAACCATAGCTCAACCATTAATTTTTAAACGGGAAAAAAATCAATAAATATCTTTAAAAATTTATACGTACTTCTTCAGGATGATAAATGACGTTCGTAATTTTCTTAGTATGACCCTTCAGAATGGCAACCACTTGTTCTGTATCTTTGTTGAAAATTGTAGCATTTTTGTCGCTTCCACCAGTCAAAATTTTACTGGTATCGGCAGCGTGAATGTCCATAGCCAAAATTCCTGGCACACTGGCACTGTGTAAGCCCTACAAATAAATCATTAATAATATTTAAAAAATAAAAATAAATAAAATAAAAACACATACTGGATGGGATGCCAAAATTTTGAACGAACGAATATCTTCTGGTTTAGTTAAGTCTTCGGGTACTGTTTTACCTCTCTTCTTTCTTTCTTGGGTCAGTACACTGGCTTTATCTTGAAGCTATCATAAATTAGAAATAATTAAAAACGCTGTATTTTTTAATTTAATTTAAATTTTCTCACCTTTTGTATCACTTCAGGAGTCATACCAGCTTGTTCGAGCGGAGCTTCCGCAAATCCACCAGCTTCTGCAGCATATTGCTTTAAAAATAAAAAAATTAAAAATTGTCTTTACAAAATTCCAATTCTAAAATTTCAATTAAAATAATACTTACAGGTTGCAGAGCACCAGGAGCCGCAGTTGCAATCCCCGCTTGAGGCTTGAGGGTTGCCAAAGCTTCTCTAGCTGCAGTCACTTCTTTGGTCAAACGCGCAATTACTCGACAAGCGGCGTCATGTTGATATAGAGCGTGCGATAATTCTGCAAAGGGGAGAAAAAAACGTTGGAATATTTTGTATGTTGTATAATTATCTAATTAAATATGTTTATACCTTGACGAGCCGTTTGCAGCTGTTGTCGAAGAGTGAAACTATGTAACATCACCGCATCCTGTAAACAAAAAGAAAAATAAAATCATTCTTTACAAATAACTACACGTTTAATACCCATTCATCTTGCAAGGACTTTAAGATGGCCGGAATACTAGTTGCTGAAGGAGGTCGTGGTTTTACAATAGGTGCACCTTTTAAAAATAAAAAAATTATTAATCAAATACATATAAAAGCAACCAATTTCTCTTACGACCGATCAGTAACTAAATTAGATTAGAATTTTAAACTTAAATAACGCCAATTCGATTTCTTATTTTAATTGTTACCGATCGATCCAATCTGGTCTGAATTCTTGTTACATTTCAATTCGATTAACATGTCTTCACTCAATTCTTTCCCGCTAATCGGATCCGTTCCATTTTCAGCGATGTATTTTTCCAATAACCGTCTTTCAAACACGCATCCTGAAGATGGCGAAACAACGGGATGTTCTGGTGTTTCATTACTAACTACAAAGTAAATAAAAATTTATTAAATGGATGTTAATATTATGAACGTAAGGTAAACGGCTAATGCATTTAAGCCTATTTTTGCCGGTTTCATTGTCACATGTACTTCGCAACACAAATCTGTTTGATTTACGAACTAGGTTAAGGTTTTCGATAAATATAAACGAATCTACGCTTGCTAATGCTTAAACTAATCAGTAAATTTTACTGTTTATTTGATAAAAAAGGAAAATACTTACTTGCACAGCACAGAGACATTTTTAGTTGATTTTTCGCAGACCGGTTCGCTAGTGGATCAAGTGATTTAGCCTGGCGGAGTACGCAGATCGCTGCGTTTATCACGCGACCGATAGTGGGCGGAGCTAACCAGCGACCTGTTACGTCATATTTCGCCTCCACGCAGACTATACTCTTTTTTTTTTGGTACCATTTACACTATATTTTCCAGATAAATCAGATAAATTCAAAGTCAGTGGAGGATTTATTAACATTTCTTTGTTAATTTTCCAAATTGTATTTATTTTCATTTTAAAATGTTTTCATCTCTATCATCAATAAAGAAATTAATCGTTTTCAAAAATATTTCCCATTATTTCTACATAAATAATAAACATGTAATTAACTGTAATACATCAAATATAAAATGAACTGTGCCGTAATCCTTCGACCTTTCAATCCTCCCACACATTCCATGAATGAATAAAAACCCCTTAACAACCCCACGAACACGAATGAGAAAACGTCAACTGCGCATGCCCAAGCTTGATACCATCCTAAGCGAACGATCCCAAGAGCGAGTCCGCGCCGGCGCACTGTAGCTGGACCATGGAAGGGCCCCGGAAAAGAAGCAAAACCACGGCCGCCTCGCCACTACACCGTCCGGGGACCCGCGGCTGATGACGGCATGTCGATGGGACGCCATCGCGTACCCTCCACGCACATCGCGTGGTTCGTGATGGCATGGTGTAAGTACCCCCGCTCCAGTACCCCCTGGGCGCCCATCACGCACAGAATGCGGGTCATGAATATTTTTAACCCCCTTTTTTCTCTCGTCACCTCCTGCCTTTATTTTTAAATTCTATATTTAGTTCGTTCGCTCCTCTTTATTGATCCCGCGTGTTTGCAAAGATGGCTGTGGAAGGACTGGGGGATCAATATATAAGGAGTTAGTTGTTGGTAGACAGATGCACGTGCAGATGGCGCAGCTGATAGGCAGGTAGTAATAGTTGCGTTTGCTTATTAGCGCACCGGGGTACCATGGCAACGAGTAGTTGTTGCGGGCTCGTAATTAGGGAGACGCCCTCGACGGCTAATGAGACCGACATATCACCTCACCTCACCAATGCCCATCATGGTACCCAATCGGTTGTCGTCATGGCTACGACCCAACCTAGACGGCCGAGATCATTTTTTAATAGGCGCGTGCGCAATGTCACTCAAGCCGGGGACAGCTACCGGTTTCCATGGCAACCGCAAGGTACGAGACCTTGATAGTTTTCGGATGAAGGTGAGTACCTGGTGAGACGCGCGTGTGTCCGATCGATGCCGTTTTCACCTAACTGAGGAATGATGGGAAGTAGTGAGGGGTGGATGAAGTTAGTATGTCATTGCAAGTGCACGCGCCGATGATAAAGCTTTAACTATTCAGGGTCAAGTGTGTGCGATGTCAGATGACGAGCCTAACCTCATTACTGCGTTTAATTATTGATTTTTGTTTAACCCTAAATCTCTTTAGTTTTTCGCCCTGACGGTGTGTTGGCAATTCTCCATTGCCAAGTGGCAAGGCAAATGTGTGTTGATGACGACGCATGCGCTCTTTTGCTTGATGTTGTGTTTAAGACGTGTGGAGATACGTATGGTAAGATTTTTTCACGATTAAAAAAACAGTCACATCTTGACCCCAAGTCCCTTGTTAACCCTATGGGACCAGAGATCGAGTCGTGATGGACAATTCCCCAGCCCAACCCTTGAATTTTATTTGGTTTTCATTAACTTTTTATCAGATGGTACTGTTTGTCGGTCGTCCAGTTTAGAGACATGTCAAAGGGCGTTGACCTCCGTTTGGAGTAACGCACCCTTCCATGGGGGATGCATCTGCAGTGACGAAGAGAAAGACAAAGAATGTCGACACTTCAAAACTTCCCTCTCTCGACACCCGTGTCTCAAGATCCCTCGAATAAGTGAGTGTAATCTTTAAGCAAAGGCAATTAACGTTGTTAACATTGAGCAAATCTAATTTATTGAAGATCCAGCAGATCGTTTAGTTACCAAAGATTATCCCACGTGCACTTACGCCTACAATTTATGTTACCATAACATCAAATGCAAGAAAATATTTGATTATTTCCGTAGGATGTGTCGAGTTAAGGATAATCAATGTGGAATGCGGGACAGGTGAGGCTGTTATTATTTCCTTTGATTGTTGTCTGTGGGGATTGAGGAAATTGCTATGATGTTTCAACATCTCTTGTTGATGTTCCTCGGGTTACTTTTGGGTGCAGAGGAGGAATAAATTTCGGGAAGAGCGTACTTTGAACTGTGGCGCATGGTTTTTGATGGGAGTTTTAGATGACATTGTAGAAAAATGAAAACCATCGTGCTCATCAAATTGTGTACAGAATCTTGGGTCTTAAGAGCAGTAAATACGATCGATGCCACAAACAGAACATCATAAGGAGCAGGTGGGAGTTGCACATGTATGAAAATTTAAAGATGAGGCTTTCTTAGTGTTTTTGCACATTTTTGGTAATTTGGAGGGAGATAAAATGATACTTCCGGTTTGCTTAAAAGGTTGTAATTTAAGGAGCTCGGAGTTAATCTCGCGTAATTGAAGCTTACAAAGTTTTATGTCTTTAAGCGAACTGCAAGTTCACGTTTTTCAATCAAAAAAATGATGGTTGCAGCTTCGATCAATTTTAAAGGATTTCTTTCAATTCGGAGTTGTCTAAAGTAGCACTAGTATTTTGATTCGAGATTGGAATTTTGAGGGCATGAGAGTTCAAGTCACGCTCTTGTAGCCCAGAAAATTCCCTACCAAACCGGAAGTGCCACTTTAAACCGCACCGAACGGCATGAATAACGCATTACCCAACCTTCAATATCTCGATCAGAATTAAATGTCAACGATCATGGACCAAAATGCAACTGACGCCAGTGTACGGCTGCTTGTGTCACGAAGATGCGGACATTGAAAAGTGTGCCAAGATATACACCCTGGTCAACAGCAATCCCTGCGTGCAACCAGACCCCATCCCCGAACTCACGACTGCATCTCTTACAAGGGCCGGAAAAGAGACCGCCCTCGTGACGGATGTCGATGCAACCATTCCTTTTCCACGTTTCGATCACAAAACGAACGAGTCGAGCGAAGAGCGCCAATTTATTCCGATCGTGTCGGCGTTACACGGTGAACTAGTAGGTCTTTACTCGACCCACGGACATCCGAATGTCGTCGGAGCGACCGTAGACGAGCCCCACATACCAGCTATACCTCCTGACGTCTTCCCTTCGACGGGCATCAAGGCCAAGAGCACTTGCGTGAAGGCTCACGAGGTTTGCGCGGACGACAAGACGTGCAGTGTCTTGTTGGACAATATGCTGCAAGTGTGCGACACGATGCGCGCGCCGTGCAATCGGACTGAGTGCATGGTGGCCATCAGAAATTTCTACGATCTCGGAATTCCAGACATCTTTCGTTCAGTGGCCTTCTGCATATGCAGGTACAACGACATTGCATGTCTCATTCAGCAACGCCAGCTTCATCCTCCTTGTGCTCAGCGACCTGAAGTAGAGCTGCCCGATTGTCATCAGGTGGCCAATCAATGCCAATCTAATCCCGACTGCAGGTAAGACACGTTTAAGTTTCACACGCAATTTCCAGCGGATTAAACGGCATTTTAGGGTTTCGTTGCCGATTTCTGATTTTAGAGATACCGGTTTAAATTGCTTAAAGTTGTTCACTAAAATTAGTTTTTACTTCTTTCCGAAGTGCCACTTTAAGTTGCTGTAAAAATGACAGTGGTTTTTTTTTTCCTATTTTTTTTTTTTTTACTTCGAGGAGCATTAAAATTGCACTTCTGGATGGCTTAAGAGCTAAACTTTTGAGAGCGAGTGGATCTTTTTATGTTATTTCAACTTATAAAATTTCAGTTCCCCAGAGTCACTTGCTCGAAAATATTTGAAAAGAAAAGAGAAAAGATTTCTCACTTTTGCACGATTTGGGAAGTGG
>JAQIXT010002135.1:0-12102 GCA_034700445.1 Stenotaenia linearis
ATTTCAATATTGAATGTAACTATTATATGTAACTATTATGAATTATTATTCAGTATTGCGAACACATTTATTTGCCAAAGTCGCATTTTGGCCAATATCATGAACTTCAAGTCTAAAATGAAAATAAATGGAAATATTTTTTTTCCACTACGTATTAAATTGTTTATTTTCTTTTAATATTTAATAATTCTCGAAAAATCCACAATCATAAATATGAGATGTTATAGTTTATTTTGTAAATTAAAAAAAAACATAAATCAGTTTATTTCATTCTTTCTTTATTAATTAATTGTTACACATAATTACACATGATTTAAAGAGTACTAGATATAGTAAATGATGTGTGTGGTTCTATGTGGTGATCACATCGCAATGTGCATGTGTACTCACCAGATTCAGCAATCAATATCAGCCAAGCAAAGGGGCCCTCCTTAAGGATCTCATTATTACAAGACCAAGAAAATATTGAATTGCATCTTCCATTGCAATTGCTAGTGGCAAAAGCAAGTTCTATTGTTGTTGCTTCCTACAATATTTGAAATAAAATTATGCTGCCTTTTGGAATTAGACACAGGATAATTTTTTTGTGTTACCTTTAAGAAGTCATTCCCTGCTTCATCCACCTCAAGTGAAAATTTCACTTGGAGAAGAATATTGTCACCTTGCTTAATTAATTCAGGAAAAAAATCAAAATTGTCAAGGTCAAAATTCTCCTCCAGGAATAAATCTCTGTTTTCATGCAAGATGACATTCCGACACTCTGCAATCCCTTTGAATCTCTCAATCTGGCCGTTTTTTGCCCTTACAAATTGAATATAGAGCTAATAAAAGAAAAAAATCATTTAATTAATTATCAGAAATTTACATTTTGTTGTTTAATTACCTCAGGTAATCCTATCAGCTGGGGCTGAGGTGTACGATGATTAGTAGCTACTTGCGGAGTCTCGGATTGGATGGGTGGATCTGGTAATTGCCGCTGTATAAATCCTTCAAAAGTGTGGCTTGTTGATTCCAAAAATTCTAGGAGTCAAGCTGTTCTTGTCCAATTTTTCCGTCGCTGAAGTTATTTGCTTATCTTGAAGCACATATTTCTGCTTTCTGTTCCTAGAGAGTTGGTTTCCTCCCTTTGCTCGAAAATAATCGCTCTCTTGGACATCATTGATGACGGCCAATTTTTCTATAAAAAAAAATTATTAATTGAAAAAAGAAATCAGATTAATTTTTAAATTTCTTACCAATAAATGTCCAAATTGATGTGTGATGCTCCACTTGTTTCTCTAAATTACAATGAAAATTCTCATGGTCATTATTGGTCCTATATTGCTTTTTATAAACAGAGAAGTCTTGCAGGCCCACTCTGTCAATCCAATATCTACGGAAATATTCTAAGAGATGGTTTAACTTTTGTTTTATCGGTGGTAACAATTGCTCATTATTGGCATAATCAATAATCTGGATAAATGCATTTCGTATGTTGTCTACTGGCAACAATGCAAGGCCAATCATCATACCAATTATTTTTTTTTCAAGATTATCTTTAATATAATCTTTTTGAAGACTTAACTGCTGACATCTTTTCCAAATTGCCTGTGGAATGAAAAAAATTATTACCAAATCATTTAATTTGATTAGCCAATTATAAAATAAAATACTAACCTGACCATAATGAAACCAACAACCTACAGTTTCTGCATTGGGAAATTGTTCTTGTGCAGCACTCTTCAATCCAATCTCAAAATCTGTCATGATTGTTGCTGAACTGAGGTTGAAATGTGTTTTTAAATATTGAAAAATTGCTGAGTTGGCTCCTCCATGACTATGGCGCTTTGTCCCGGGAAAAGAGAATCCTGCAGACTTATTGACTCGTGGAGAAAGAATAGACCGACTGGTTCGGACGGATGTCTGGTGGTCCGGCCCGGACTGGCTCCAGGGTTCCACGAGACAATGGCCACAGGCTGTTTTTGTTTTTTTCATCATCAGGACATAAACAACTGGAAAAGACTGCAATATTTAAATTAGAAAAAACGTTTATACATGAAAGAAAAGTAAAATTATTATCTTACATGGTCAAAGGCATAAATGTGCATTGTGAACAATTGGTGGAAAAATCTTGGTGCCACCTTGAAAGTTCCATCCATCCTAACATTCAAGCCAGTGCTCAAAAGGGATTGTAATTCAGGCGACACAAATATTAGATTATCTCCCTTATCGCCAGGCAACTGTTGAAATTCTCGAAAAAATATTTTGTTTTTGGTCATATTTCTAGAGAAAAGAGAAAAAAAATTGTAAATCTGCTACTGGTGCGAAATAGTTTCTGAAATACTTGTATTTAGGGAATTCTTCTAGCTGATTAACAATATCAGGAATGTCGATAGATGCAGAGGGATGTGTTTTTCTTCTTCTTTCCAGCATAGATGATTCGATTCATGGAAATGTACTTAGTTAGATTCTGGCACTCTACAAGAAAAAAAGTGGTTAATAACAGTATTTATCATCAAGAAAAAGAAACCCATTTGTTGCTTTCTTCGTCAAATATGTGTCATAAATTCCCCAATTCTGTTTCAGCCCTTTGTTACAATTCCCTTCAAATGTTTTTATGGCCATTTTTCGTTTGTCAAAATCAAAGTCGTGATGTTTGTGGGGGTTAGTTAATGTGTATACCTGTTGCATCTCCATGGCAACAACGATTGTATTTTGATTGTTGTTATAAATCTATCAGTGTATTGTTGGTATGTAAATAAACCAGTTCATTCTCATCACCAGTTGTGAAGACATACTTCTTTTATTCCTCATGAAGCTTCATGTTCGTTTGTGATGTCAACCATCAGTTTATGTTCATCCTATTAGAGCGACACGTAAGGATGCAACAATATCCCAGCCCTACAGTTCAGCCTTGCACTACAGAGTTTGTCTGGTAATTAAAAAAACAATAAGATTAGTGATAATAATGAAAATTTGATGTGAAAACCATTACTTGAACACGTGTAATACGTCGTCTCTCCTACTATCTTGTTTTGCCAATAGATATGATAAAGTTCTCTGTCCTCCAACACGGTTAAGCCCATTCGTATTTGAAATCGTTGATTGTTAGCCATTTCCAATCTATGGCTAGTGACCAGTGACTATAGTTTAACTGTGTACTTTATATACTCTGAAAGCACTGCTTATTGTCACATGACTGTAATATTTACTTGGCATTACATATTTTGAAATTGGCGCAGTATGACGTCATTCGGCAATTCGAAAAAATTCCAATTCGTATTTCTTCCAATTCGGAATCTTTTTGATTCGGATTTTTTCATTTTCGAATTTTTTCCGATTCGGAATATTTCTTTTCAGAATATTTCCATTTCGAAGTTTTGATTTTCGGATTTTTTCTGCGACACCAGAAGGCGGACTCCCATTCCCCTCGGACCCCCCACCTAACCTAAAAAACTTCAATGAAATCATTTTTTCAATGGGATTCCTTGCTTGTTTTTCGACGAAAATCTTTCGACGAAAATCGCATCGACAGGATTCCTGTCGACGTGAATCCACGTGACCACTTTCGACAAGATTCCTGTTGTTTATTTTCGATGGGAATCCCATCAATGAAAGTACCCTCGACGGCATTCCTGTCATCGCAAATCCCATCACCCGCTTTCGACATGATTTCGGTGACTCATTTTCAACGGGAATCCATTCGATTGCATTCTGCTCCCCGTTAGAAACAATGACAATTATTCTTACTCTTTAGTAAGAAATTTCCTGTAACTTCTAAGCTAGTAAAACCAAAACCATTGGAATAACAGGAAAAGGAAATGAACAAGAAGAGTAATAGATGAAATTGCATTCATTTCTGTGTATGATATTAAAAGCACGCAGCAGCACCTACTGGTGAATTTATGAATTTAAAAGGCAGAACTAAAAATTTAAATTTTATTAAATTCAAATAACTTAATATTATTAGTAAACACCAAACTCCAAAACAGAATTCAATAATTGCAAAATTGGACTCCATAATTGCATAACAGAATTCAATAATTGCAAAATTGGATTCCATAATTGCATAACAGAATTCAATAATTGCAAATTGGACTCCATAATTGCATAATGGGACCTCCATAACTGCAGGATCAAACTCCATAATTGCAGGATCAAACTCCATAATTGCATAATGGAACTCCATAATTGCAGGATGGAACTCCATAACTACAGGATCAAACTCCATAACTGCTAAGTGTTTCATCACATTTTAACAGTGAATATTGACAGTAACGGTCCTCCATAAAAAAAAAGCATTGAAATTTATTTTCTTCACATTTCACTCAATAATTTTTAATTCGAAAGATATTATTTTACTTTTGATTAAATTTTAATTGAATTTTAAATATATACAAACACAAAATCAGAAAAAAATTAAATTTTTAATTCAACAACAAAAATAAAACTTAAAAATACAAAACTATCACAAACAATAGGAATCATTCTAAAACAAATGCATACGACATTTTTTTACCATTTTCCACTCCATTTCCGACTTTCACTGGTCGATCCTTCAAATTAAACTTAAAAACCTCGCCTTTATCATTAACAAAACACAATTCCTCTCTTACAACCCCAATGGCCATCCACCCCTTCATTTTTTCATCCAAAACACGAATTTCCTGCCACAAATTTATCCTCGGATCATACTGATGCACAATCCACTTCTCTGAATCTTCAAAAGCAGCAACAGCGTAAATTTTTCCTTTCATCACAGTCGCAACGAAGGAGCCATGCAGCAAGTAACTAATTGGCAATTTCGTTTGTAAAATTTTACTCCACTGTTCTGTTTTCAAATTATAAACCTCACAAGTAGCAAAATTCGGCACATTTCCACCCGTTTTTGAACACCCAGGCGATAAAGTATCGCCACCATAAACGAAAATCGACTCCTTATAACCGCAAAGAGCCGGACGGACCCTAGCGATGTTCATTGGCTGAACATCGAACCATTCCTGCGTTGTTAAATTCAAAAATTCAACAGTTTTGAGGCTTTGGTTTGATTCATCTCGGCCGCCGATTACGAAAACTGAATCGTTGATGTGGATTGCGCCTGATTTATATCGAGGGGTTTCTAAGTCAGTTGATACTTCCCACGTTCGATTGTCGATGGAAAATATTAAAAATGTTGAAAAAACATCTCCGGATTCGTCGCGACCGCCGAGCATGTAGATTTTGTTATTTTTTGAACAAATCCCCGCGTCTTGTGGAAGTTTTATGTCGGTTATTTCATTTTTTTCATTTCCGTCCTTGTCTAGGATAGAAATTTCCGTGTTTTCGGTTAATTGTTTCATTAAAACGATATCAGTGGCTTGGGTTGAAGTGGTGGCGCTTGGACCGGTCGAATTATTAGAGAAAATGGATTGTGGTTGTTGTTCCTTCATTTTGAAATTCTCGAATCTGAATTCCGGTTTTTTCTGAGGTTGGATTTTAACAGGTTCGGGTTTTGTTTTTTGTTTTTGAGGGGTTGGTTTCGGCGTTTCCGGTTTTAAAATCGGTTTTTGAGTCTCCGGAAGTGGTTTGGCGGCCATTTTTGAATTTTGTGGGTGCGTTTTATCGGTTTTCTCAATTTTCTCAGGTTCGTGCATCGAATTCTGTGGTTTATCTCCAAATTTTTGGTATCTCGGGTTTCTAGATGGCTGATATTTATTCTGGTTTCGATTTTTATTAAATTCGAAGTTTTTCGAATTTCCACTTTCGCTTTTCAGCGATGGAGTTTGTCTTTGAGTAGCGAGCGTGTCAATGCTCTGATTACTTTGACTGCGTGAAAGATGTGCCTCCGGCCCATTAAAATTCCCAGAATTCCCCAAATTCTGTTTACTTCTTGGACTTTGATTTCGGGATCGGTCTCCGCTTCTATTCGGATTAAAATCTCGGCGATTAGAGTTAAGTTTAGAGTTAAGTTCACGTTGATTTTGACCCTTATTTGGATTTTCTCTTCGGTATTTGTTGTGATCATGATTTCTCTGGTGGTAAACTTCATCAGAACTTCCCCACCGCTGTAAATTCGAATTCTTTTTTTCTGTTTTCGGGTTGTATCGATCGAAATATTCGCGTTGCATCGGTCTGATGACAGGCGAAGGAAAAACTAATCCCTGTTGTGGCGGACCAACGTATAAGGGAAATGGATTTAGATTCAACGGGAAACTAAATCTCCGATTATCAACAGGTAACCTTTGCAGTTCTTGTAAGGAAATGGATGGCTCGACACAATTAGGCTTAAGTTCCGTCGATTTTGCTGCATTTGGTATTAAATTCGGTACATTTGAGGCTGGATTATTTTGGATCAAATTCGCCACTGGAATAGCATTTTCATTCGTTTTTCCCCCATTTTCAGCTTTTTTCGAGGGATTTTGGATCAAATTCGGTGATTTAATAGCAATTTCATTCGTTTTCATTTCAATTCCAATCTTTTTCGAGGAATCTTCTGGGACTTTCGTCTCATTTTTCACGAAATTCTGTTTTATTTCCCTCTTCTGTCTGCACTCCGGATTTCTCAACCTCCTCGTCGCCTCTCTGAATGTCCTTTTCGGCAAAAACTTCGACTTCTCCATCAACTCCGGCTCCTGTTCGTACAAATCCTCCAACAACTCATCCGATATCTTCTCCCAAACAACATATCCTAACAACAAATCGAGATTTTCAGCTCTCCCATCGATATCCTTCCGCGCCCACTTGAGCAACAACTCCAAAATCAAATCTTGACACATATTTTTCAACTCTTCAACACCAACCAACATCTGGACGCACTCGAAACTCGCGTCGACGAAAAAATCCGATTCGTGTACCGCAATAAAATTCTCCGCTAGCATGGAAACAATTTCCCGTTTCTTTTCAATGCTTTTCGCAAACTGCCAATGAATTTTAAAATTTTCCGGTTTAAGTTCGCTTAAAATGAGCTTCGAACAATATTCGGCGATTAAATCGAGGTGTAGTAACTCACAGGAGTCGATTAAGTCCTCAATTAAATCCGTATCGTTTTCATTGATGTCCAAAATTCCAGTGTAAACGAATTTCAAGATGGCGTCGAGCGACTTCGATGAAATTTGCAGGGGAAGTTGAAATTTCTGGAGGTTTTTACCGTTGAAATTCTCATAGAAGAACAAACTGGAAGCGGCTAACACGTTTTTGTTCGCTGGGTACTCGTTTTGGTCGCGATCGAGAAGAATTACGTCGATGAATTCGTTTTTTAGGCGAAAGGAGTTCAGTTCTGTTGCTAGAAGACCGAGGTGTTTGAGTTTGATGTCTGCTGTTGCCATGTTTGTTGTGGAACATCTGAAATGTAAAATTATTTTAATAAATTTATTAATTTCTGTTTTCAGTTTTATTTACTGAACCTGTTTGTGAACTATGGAAGATGTAGACTCGATGAATAAGTTTGATACGTTGGAATTAATTCTGGAATTAAAATTAAAATTTTTAACTAAAACAGAAAGTAAAACCGAAATACATACCTTTGGTTCAGAAGTTTTGAACGTTTAAGTAGTGCATGAATTGCAGTTAATTCTGATCAAAAAACGTTAAAGTCAGCATTTAAGAAATTAGTTCTGTGCTCATTGGTTCTAAAGTGTTATTAAAAACTTTTAGATGTTAAATGATACTGCATGAAGTACTGATCGATGAGTCGTCCATAGCGCACTTTATACTGTGTTGTTTTCATTTCAAGGGCAACGATCGGGGCGCAGGCGCATGGCATGATAAAGGCTCATACTTGAGAGCGGGGAATTCCCTCTGCATTGGCCTGCCATCTATTTTCATTTATATTACTAAAAACTTATTTTCTTTACGAAATTCGCAATTCAAATACTGCAAAGTAATTTTAAAGAACGAATTTAAAGTTTAATATTAAATTCCCATTGACTTCGTAATTAATTCTAATCGCTAAACGATTTCGGGTACGAGTGTGACGTCATCACGTTAGTTTTGAAGCTTCAGTTTCAATTTATTTTAATTCACATAATAAACAATATTGTAATGATGAAATAAATAATCACAATATGAGACCAAAAACATATTTTTAAGGAATTGATTTATTAATCTTAAATTAATTAACTATTGAGTGACTCCTATTAAATTCTAAACACTGAGCAACTTTGTCACTTAAATTTCTTCTACGGAAACTTACAAAGACCAATAGCGATTTCAATAGCAATAGCTAGTTTCTATTAAACTTTTGTTTCACAAACAGGAAATAATAAAAAATGAAAATTATCATAAATTTTTTTTTTTTAAATCAAATATATCAAAACATAATATAAAAAAATTATTAAATAACTTTTAAGTGATTTCTGCATCAATGAAAAAGAAAAAAAACTTAATTGGAATCACTTAAGCTTGAAGGAAGTTTCTTTTCAAACATTTGCTTCACTTTATACCAGTTAAAGCATCATCTGCTATTGTGTTGCAACTATCTTAAGGGAAAACCTTAACTTGTAACCAGTCAAAAAATGAGTAACACGATTCCTAGACCTCATAGAAAAGCACCTGATCGTCCTAGTCCTGTCAGACAACTCTTTAAACCTCAAACTCAGCGAAAAACATCAAGAAAATGTCATTGCGAATGTTACTGGTAAGTAAACACCAGCATTTTTTATTTTAAAGCATTTTTATTGGTCAGATTGAGATGCTCAAGTACACTATACAAAATCGATTTATGAACCTCGATTATCCTGATATATTACTGATATTCTAATTTTCTGGACTGGAAAATTGGGTTGGGTTAGGTTTTGCCAGATCACTAACTTGTGACCGGGTTCCGAGGTGTCCAGCCCTAGGGGCGAAGGACAATCCCCGGTCCCACGGTGCACTAATAAATGAGTGACACGGATGACAATTCGCGTTTGGTATCTTGGCTTTATTCTGAAGCCGGGCGAACTGCTTACTCCCGTGTCTGGTATGTCTCGGTCCCACGCCGATGCCGTAACACCCGCCAACTCTCGTATGCCGAGTTCACAGGTTCGGATGGAACCAACCCCGCATTGGGCATCCGGTCACGGAGTTCCTCTGCCAGGGGTGTGAGTTCGGCCCAGGTGTTGACTGGTGTACGATCGTTGACTGTCACATCGATGATGTGACAAATCGCTTGGAGCTGAAGCACCCGTTCAACCACGGCCTCCTCTGTGACGGCAGCTGAAAAGAGCCAGCGTGCCCGTCGGCGAAGCAGGTCCATGGCCCTGCCAGCCAGTGCGGTGTAGAGTCGAGTCGCCTATATGAGGTGGAGAGCGAGCCACATGGTTACCTCCACTCGCCATGCCGCGACCGAACCCCGCGAAAAACCAGCAATTAACATGCGGGCATGGAGTGGCATCCACTCTGCCGGGCACATCGGTAGCTGGTATGTCGAGTGGGTCATAAAGTCTCGTAGCAAGTGGACCTTGAGGAGGTTCGCCACACGGAACGGCTCATCCACTTCATAAGCGTCCATCAGGATGAAGTGGGCCAGTGGATCGATCCCTACTTGCTCGGCCGGAACGTGCTGCGGTACAACCTGCGACGTTTCCAAGCCCGATGACTCCTGGTCTTGCGCTAAGACCTTCAAGTCATCCGGCATGTCAACGTTGTTGTCATGTGAAACAGCTCTGGGTCGACCAGAGAGAGGGTCAGTTCCGGCAGCACCACGACATCCTCGGACTCAAGTGTTTGTTCGGGAGCAGCTGCTTTTTGTGAGTGACGGTGCTTCTTTTTCTTATTGTAGTGTCATTTTTTCGAACCCGCCTTCTGAGCGGCCGCTCAGAAGGCGGGTGACCACCGTGTGGCCGTGCCACACGGTGGTAACCCCACGTTGGATGGTGTTTGCTAAACTCTCGGAAGTCGCAAGGCAGCGGCGCTGGAATCAGTGACGCGTCGTTGTCGAGATCGGCCAGAAGTCTTCCATGGCCGCCAGAAATACTTCCCAAGCATTTTCGAAGCTAGGAAAAATCCTTCAGGCATCGCTGGAGACTCATACCTCCCGAAAGCCCCACCGGGTTGAGATCGGCCAGTTTGAGCATAAGCGTCGGCTGGCGAGTCTTGGTAGCTTTCGCGTAGGACTTGGGGATCGCACTCATGCAGGTTTGATCCCTGGTAGTCGGGTGTGCAAGCCACAATGCAAACTCGTCAGCCGCCGCACGGTCAAGTGTCGGCCGACCAAGAAGGACGTTCGGCGTGCAGGCGTGCACAGATACTGTCGAGCGTTTGCACATCGGGGTACGCTTGTGCCGCTGAACCGAATGTGGAAAAGATGTTGGCGACGTGTCCCACTCCTGATGCCGAGGTCGTTTCCCCCGGTCCCTGATGAATGGAACGCATGTCGACGTCCTCGTTCTGTGGAACAAGAGTTGTGACTGAGGCTTTCGGAGAGGTATGAGTCTCCAGCGATGCCTGAAGGATTTTCCCTAACTTTGAAAAAGCTTGGGAAGTCTTTCTGGCGGCCGTGGAAGACTTCTCCACCAACTTTGTAGTGGCTGCCGACTTTGTCGTTGTAGTCTCAGTCACCGATGCTGGTTCCGTCGGAACAGTCGTGGCAGACTTCGCGGACTACAGCAAGTGCGGCGCTAGTCGTTTCGGGAGCGGTTGGGTCGCACCGAACTGCAGCTCAGTTGGCTGCCACTTCGCACTGCGTTGACGAAGCCATTCCGCTTCCAACTATTCGTCCTCCCGACGGAGTAGAGCGGCGAGGTAAGGAACAGGCTCCGAGCACAGAGCTGTTGCGAGGGGTCACTCGAAAACGCGCGGTATACCCCAAATGGGGTACCCTACTGGGGTACCCTAAATTGCTCCAAAATACCTGAAAACCAACATTTTCAAAAAAATCAAAATCTAACCTAACATAATTTATCTAAACTAACTAACCTAACCTAATTCATCCGAATTAAATTAGGTTAGGTTAGTTAATTTGGTTAGGTTAGTTAGGTTGGTTTTAATTTTTTGTGTGAAAATTTAGATGTTTTGAGGTATTTTGTAGCATTTTGGGGCACCCCAGTAGGGTACCCCATTTGGGGTATACCCCGCGTTTTCGAGTGACCCGTCGCGGGGCTGCGGCCGTGGTCCAGGTACACCTCGATGGTTGGCCCTGTCATTGGTCTCGGTGGTGGAAAGTGGTTTAGCATCCTGAAGCCCAGGTCTAACAGTACCCTGTCACGAGAGAGACGTGTCATGGCCGGCACCATGTCCACAGGGTCGACACGTTCACCAGGACCGGAGAAGCTCCAGTGTTGGTGTACCCAAGGCTGGACAGGTTGGATGGCTGGGGTCCAGCCATCCCCGAAACAGTTCAAACACGGTTCGGCGCAGCTGGCTGGAAGCAGGCTCACGCCGAAGCCGAAGCAGATCGTGCAGTACACGATCACCACAATTTCTTGTGTGCGAGCGCTAGAATGAGATGGTCGTACGTGTGCTGCCGGTGTCTGCCCGGTACTGCCAGTGTGCCAGTGTGTCTGAAGCGGTGACCGGAGTTGTGGTGACCGCATGGGGGGGGGTCACCACTCCAATCATCGCTTTGACGGTTGGATCGATAGTCGCCGTCATTCCGGCGGCCATGGTAGCCACCGTGTCGGTCACTGCATTGATCATTGCATCGATCCCCGCCTTGCTGGTCGTTGTTATCAGCCATCATATCAAAATTCACAAAATAAGTCGTCGATTAATAGACGAAGTCAAAAAGTGGTCACAAGAAGTGTTGAAAAGGCAATCAAAGCACATGCCGGCAACGTATCCGTTACCAGACGAATGGTGTGATTGACAATCAGCTGGCGGAAGTGGAATCTCAACGCTTTTTATACTTAGTTCAACCCATTCCCGCATCACGTACGACAGCGCTGAGATGACGTCATCGATGAGATGTTAAAGAGAAGGATTCAACATGGCATGGAACAAAGGATTATCACCACCTGTGCCACACTTCAACACGTGTTTTGAGGGATAAGTATGGGGCGCCGTTTGGGACAAAAATCAGGTAATAAGGGAGGGGGATATATATTTAGGCGCGCGCCGATTTTATCGGCGCGCGCGCACACTTTTACACGCGCGCACACACTTTTACACGCGCGCACACACTTTTTGCGCGCGCGCACACACTTTTACACGCGCGCGCACACTTTT
>JAQIXT010002136.1:0-12096 GCA_034700445.1 Stenotaenia linearis
GCGTCCGAATGCAAAGAAATCGAATACCCGAAACCAGACGGCAAAATCAGCTTCGATTTACTCACGTCCGTCTCACTGACAGGGACCAACCACGAGGAAAACCAACCCGCTCACTTGACCCTAAAAGACGACACGATACCCGTCAAAAAGAATCTTGCCGTTTATAACGGCCCGGAAAGCCGATTTTGTCCTGCGGGTAATTTCTAGTTACAATTTAATTAAATTTTATAATAAAATTAATTTCATTGTTTTAGGTGTTTACGAATTCGTGCCGACCGAAGACGGAAAAGGACAACGACTTCAAATCAACGCACAGAACTGTATTCATTGCAAAACGTGCGACATCAAAGATCCGAGTCAAAACATTAATTGGGTGACACCGGAAGGCGGTGGAGGACCCGCGTACAGTGGGATGTAAACCGATCCACGACAAATTTGAACGAAATGAAACAAATCATGTTAGTTTCCAAAATATATTGTAATAGAACTGTATTATAAATAAATTAACGAGTAATTAAATTTTTCTTTTATTTTTAACGCTGATTTTCATTTTTATTACAAATAAACACAAAAATTCCAAATTTTGTGCTTAAAAATATGGGAAAAAAATACACAGCTGTTACAAATACGGACAAAAGTTAGTGCTGGTTCTATTGAGATGCAAGACGAAACAAAGCACGAGTGGGTGGGTGGGTTCGGGAGAAAGGAGTCCTCCCACTGGGTCCTTTTGGATTGGCACACGCCAGGTTGCCCGGGACAGCCACGCTGCCATGAGCCCCTCCGGGGAAAAGCAGACTACATTTCGGACCACAAAGAAGTCTTTTGTTATGGAAATCCCATGTCGAGCAACTGCTTGGTTTAGAGGGATGAAGTCCGAAGTGACTCATGCTCCATGGTGGGGGAGGGTCGAGGGTTCGCTGCTTCCACGGCCCTTATCACCGGGCAACGGGCCGCGCTCGGATTAGCAGCCACGCGCCGCAGAGATGTGGGAAAGGGCCTGTCTGGCTCCATCTTTAAAACGCACAATGCCGTTTTTTACGCTCGAGGTTATAAAGGTTGAAATGACGTGATAAACGATTTTGCAACAAGCGGTTCGTTTATCGAATTAATGTTAATGTATTTAACTTACGGCCGTTGGATAAGGTCAACGGCTTTTTCACTTTTTATTATTTTTTTATTTAAAACTCAGTAACCGAATTTACAATTTAATCATTTAGGTAAGGGCTGGAATTGAAATGGACCCTGAGTAATTGATTAAAGTGGATTGATCGATTAGTTGAAAAATAAACAAAAATTTATCACCGGAATTTTGTCACCGAATAAAATTTATAGTTTGTGATATATAAAATTAGGAAAACATGTCACGCGTTGTTTTGCTATTCACTGCTTACACGTAGATTAAAGATTAAAGTGTCCACCCTCTTATTTTCGCAGCTGGATGCTGTTAAGGGTGACAAGCCCGAATTGAATTTTCTACACAACACACTTGAGTCACAACCAACACCTGCACTGCTAATTTTTATTTTATTACATCACTTTTGCTCACACTGACACTCATTTTTCATTTCATTTTGCATCGTTAATCAACCCCCGCTTTCACCCGCTTTACCTATTCAAACAAACGATTAAAAATGATTAAATTTGCATTGAAAGAGTCTTAATTTAAACCCCAATCTTTGTAAACATTCAATGCAGCTTCGATCTATAAATATTACATCCGAAAAGCGGGAAAAAAATCAATAATTGTTTCTCATGGGATTTGTTTTTGCGTCTCGTTTTTTAAGTGAACGGGAAATAAACTTGGATTTTTTTTTTTTTTTTTTTAAATAAATTTTTTGTCATATTTCCCCTTCCTTATTAGTCCCATTGTGTGGCGGAAATGGTGAAAGCCGTTACGTTAAATTTTAATGAAATGTCATTTAAATTAGAATACCGCCTCGCAGCAGCTCGAGTCACGTGATTAGCTGCCTCTGTTTTAATTGCAAACGTACAAAGAGCGTCAATAGGAGGTGAGGGACTCGTCAATTTTACTACTTCTTCCCGACACGTGATGCTTCACTGCAATGCGCGGTGTTTTAGGAGAAGCGCGCTTACAGGCGGGCATTCGTGAAATTTTTATAAACGACGCAAAAAACCACAAAAATTATTTTCGACGAAAAATAAATAATAAAAGATTTAATTTCCCAGAATTTTTCAATTTTCGAAAATTTTAATCGAATAAATCTTAAATTAATTGGAAACTCGATCTGATTATTAGAGATTTCTCGTTTTACACGATGTGAAAACAACACTACTTGTTTTTATCGAAGCTGGTGGTCCCACGTGACAACACTTTGTATCGAATCCCCTTATTCCCACGGATGGGAGAAATCATGGAGGAAAAAGGTTGCAAGGGGGATGTTGCCAGAAGAGTAAAGGGAGAGGGCGAAGCAAAACACAAAGGAATCCTCGCGATATCAACAGCCACGTGCACATTCCTTTCTCTAGTGGGTTATAAGACAACCAATAGAATCCCTGATTTCTCTATTCATTAATGAGTAATGAGTTTTTTCTCTTTTTACCTGTGAGTGAGGAAAACGAAACAACGAGATAAAAATGAATTTTTAAAGCTTAGAATTAAAAAAAGTAAAAAAAAACGTGAGAAAGGGTTAAAAGAAAAGTGCGTCGTCATGATTCGTTAATTTTTTGCTTGTTGTCTGTCTGGGGATCAATTTTCCCTGATTTATTTACCATTGAATGATTAATGAAATTGACTCACGTGTTGGTCACTTGACCGTTAGAAATGGGGTTGCTCGTATAATTGCATACGTGATGAAAAATTACACGTCGCTTCTAACGGAATCTGCATTATTATTATTGCATAGCTCCCCGTGCTTTATCACTAATGTTTTCGGCATTTAAAATTCGCGGTGCCGTGGATTAATTGCACCTTGTTCAAGATTACGCGCATTAATATTTCATAATGAAATTGTTAATTTCCGTGATAAATATTGTGAAACTTTGATTATGTTGTGCGATTACTTTGTAGCAATGCGTGAAAAGTTGTATATAAATGTAAATCGTTGATTTACATCTTATTTTTATGATTTACAATGATTATTAAACAATTTGTTAAGTGTTTACGGTTGTAATTCAACGTTGAATGAATTATTTTACAATTCTTTAATTCTACGAGTTTGATTACGTCGTTTAATTGCTTTATCGTAACGTTTTGTTTGCGTTAACTTGTAATCAGATACAACAAATTCCAAGATTTCCGTTTTTTATGTTGAGGGAATTCGTAGAAACGAATTTCTGCGTATTTGATCGAGACTAAACTTCGAGAATTCACTCTGCGGTCTTGATTCTCGGAAGATGCTGGCACATCATTTAAGTATGGAATGTTATCCTCATCCTCGCAGAAGGAAGTCGGTTGAGCAAACAGTGTTCCATGGAACCACCTTGCGCTTCCTACAGGTAAGAAAATTCGATTATTTTCAATTCGTTTAAATTTTTCAAGTAAATAAAAAGTTATGGCTGAAAAACGCATCGCCTTTAAATCAACTTACAAAACATTTCCTAAAGCGGAAAATAACTCGCTTAATACGCACTCTATTATCATCATAAATTCCCAACATCATTTTTTTATGATCACACTTAAAAACCTGTTGCCCTCGATTTCAACTGTGAAAATAAATTCACCAAATGTCATTTCAAACATGCGATCGGATCGTTTTCCCTTTTTTTTTCTCTCCTCCGTCTCTTTCTGTACAACTCTAAATATAAAAACAATAAAAAAAAAGACATTAAACCCAGAAAAAACCGTTGGAAAAGCTGCTACGTAGTACAAACGTGAGTCGTATACAAAAACCGTTCATTTATTCCACTTGTTTCAACCGCAACGAACGAAAAATTTCATTTCGTCATTAAAACCAAATAAAATTCACCTCGCAAAATTATTCGCAATTATGGGGGAGAACAGGGAGCATTCTATCTGATCAAACAAAATAATACTCGGTGATTCTTGCTAAAAATCCATTTGGAATCGTCCATGATTTAGTATCGGGTAGAAACTGTGAACTTGACCTCAAAATTCACTGCGCACAGCATCCTTTCGTCTGCATCCTTGCGTGCAGCCTTTTCCTACATATTTTTCGCACATTTCACTCCTCCACGTTCTCTTTACTGAATTAAATTCACCCGGAAAGGAAGTAAACGCGACTGAATTCGGTTGCACCAATTCACCGTCCTATTTTATCAAATAAATTGCCACAAGTCATGAAACAAATGAAATAAAAGCGCAAAACGTAATTCTTTTTTTATTTCCACGCTCGCTTTATTTGCAGACATTTTTATGAGCGGTTTCCTTGGTAATGACACGTAAGAGATGCTGCATTTTGCAACCAGAAGCGGCTATTGCCCCTGAGATGGCGTCCATGTCAGTCACACTTGCCGCCGATCGATCGGCCTTGGCAAAGTACGATTATCTTTTCAGGGCCACGAACTGTTTGTAGTCGTGCGCATGCGTACTGCCAATGCTGAAAGGGAAGGGCAATGACCAATTTATACCTTTTAAATGTAATTTTACATTTTTATTCCTTTTTGAGGTAAATTTCTAGTTTTTTCGAGCTAAATACGAACAAAGGAGCTTTTATTACATATTTTCCACCGACTTAGTTGTCACAGTGCATCAGTTTCAAACCGTGTTAGGCCTCTCTTAAAAACTATGAATAGACACACACAATGGAACAGGGGTAGGGGGAATGAGTGGGGGTGGGGGAGGAGGGTGTAGGTTAAGCCCACCTCTCCTCTCCCTTACTCCCCCTTCATCATCCGAACCCTCTGGAAGACACAGATGGGCAGCATGCACGTCGCATTTCCATTGGTTGCGCGTGTCTGGCACGTGCTTCTTGAAAGGGGAATTGGGCAAAGTGATTTGGGTATAAAAAAGTAGGAGAGATTAATTTTTCATGTGTGGGAATAAGTATATGGTTTTTTGGGGGGTTGAAGTTGGGTTTTTGGGTTTGAGAGGTAATTACTGTGGGGTGAGTAAGGAACGAAAGGGTTTTGATTAGTGGAAATTTCCATTGAAGAAATGGAGTAATTTCGATTGTAATTACAGAAAAAATGAAATTTTTGTGAGAAAAACCTGAGAAATTGATGATTTGTTAATTTTGTGAGTAAAACCTGAAAAACTATGGAAATTTTCCATAAATAAAACCTAAAACAATGGAAATTTTCCATAAAGAAAACTAAAAAACAGAAACTTTCCGCCATAAAACTGAAAATTTCATCATTAAACTGCAAATTCAACCATAAAACTGAAAATTTCCATCAAAAACAATCCCATAAACCCTCTGACATTTACGCGAAAACAGCACATTTTTTATTACCATTCAAAATCTCCATAATCTCAGAATATAAAACAAACCCTAAAACCAAAAAAAAGAACAAAAAACACACAAAAACACATCTCAAATCAATAATTCCTTAATTTCCAACCAAAAACAAAACATCTCAATCCTCATACCAAAACTCCCATAAAACCACCACTTCACCTCCAAACTCCAACCATAATTGAAGAAAATTTATTTCTTTTCCTCCCATTGAATAAAAATGACCAACAATAAATGTGGTTTGAAAAAGATGTATAATTCCTAAACTCCCATGTTGTGCTTACTTGTGAGTCAATCGATGATACTATGGATTTGGAAAAGGACAACAAAAGAGAGCAACTCAAGAGAGGGAAAGAGGGAAATGGAAACAGGGGAATAGTGAAGGCCCCACTTACATCACTCTAACTCAAACCCCTCCCCCATCTTTCTCACACCCCTTATGCTCAGATAATGAACTGTATTAACCACTTAAACACATTTCCCACAATCCCCCTCAAAATTTTCCATTCAAACTTTGAAAAATTTAAAAAAAAAACGAAATAAATCTTTGAAAAGCGTTCAAACTGAAATTATAAGATCATTTATGTGTCTTGAGCTTGTTTTTCTGCTCGGATGCAGGTCTAGCCTAAGATTCTATCAGAAGCCTGTTGCCAGGCAACGACCTAGAAATGCGCAGTGCTATGAATGAGATGTGAAGGTGATGGACTTTTTTTTTCTTCTCAGAATTCGGTTGAGTCAGCTTTGGAGTTGATACAGTACAGGGAGAAAAAAGTCGAGTTTGAAGCTGATTTTATGATTTCTATGAAGGAAGAGAATGATAAATGTAGAGTGAACGGCTTTTCAATTAAGATCCCGTTCATTTCTCTCCTGATGGGAAGTAACAGATGGTCATCATTGCAGGCACTGGTGCAGGAATATTTAACGGTTCTGTTAGATCGGAAGTCCACTCAAACGTCACGTTATACCATGCCTAACTTGCACCTGGCGTGTGTGGTTTAATGACCATTTTGTTTACTCTAACAACAAATGACATTTTATATCGATTTCTTCACATTCAAAGAAAAAAAACAACAAAACTATAAAACAAATTTTCTACAATTAATTATTAAACTCGACGATTTAGCTTTTGACAGCCAAACTTAATGAATATTCACGTTGTTTCCTCGATACTTTTTGAATAATATCTAATTTAATTTCAATTTTGGCGAGAAAAAATCTTTATTTCATAAACTCGGCGCTTTTATTCGATTTTTTACGAGTTCAACGAGGACAAGGTCAGTGTGTATGGTGTGGGTTCGTCTCAATGTTTTCATTGTGGGTAAAACCTGCACTGGCGCAGTTTCTACCAGTTGCAGGTCAATGTCACGAGAAACGGATTTGCCAGATTAAACCACACCACCCAAACGGTCGATACGCGAACACATTTGTGCCTCGTTCGATATTAAGCAAAGATAAATTCAATAAAGACACATTTACAAGCACCTAACGCTAATTCGCTCCAAATCGAATTATCTTTTGATCAACTCGAAAAATTCTATTTACATTTATTCCTCGCTGTAATTCCTCAGAAAATCACACAAAAATATGCACATTAATGCACTAAACAGGTGTTTTTATTAGATAATTACAGTTATTTAATAAAAAACACACATTTCGAGGTTTTATGGGTCTGTAAACACGATGAGTAATTATCTCTCGAAATGAAGTATACTCTCGAACGCAGTTTGACGTAGTTGGCCAATGTTACGGTTCGATTTATCGCTAACAACCATACTTTCCCCACTGGAGACATTTCATTGATCTTATTAGAAGTGGGGGTTGGGGTATAACTTGGTCCCCCTCTTTACTATCTCCCACCCTATCCTCTCTATCTCGTTACGCAATCTGCAATGTGCCTCACACGGTAGGCGGTATTGTCATCATTGGACAGGCGAGAACGAGATGAATTCGCAACCCCCTCTGCGCCATTACGAAGAGATAATCATATTGTACCCGGGGAAGAGAAAAACAGAACTATTCATCCGTCTAAAAGCCATCTGCAGGCCTTAAGAGATGTTTTGTGTTCACGAGGAAGTAAAAATTTGTTTTTATTGCGCAATTTCGTACAAAAAATAAAATCTTTAATCGATTTCGTCGAATTTTGTGTAAATTTAATCTGACGTCATGATACAGTGATGCTTACATCTAAAAATAAAACTTCTCCAGCATTCGAGGCGCGCGCGCAACAGCCGCAGCCCCGATCGACCAAAGCCGCCAAAGGGTGAAAGACCTGAACCTTGTTGTTTTCGCAAAACCGGCTTCGTTCGAAAAAATCGAGCAAAACAAGATCGTAAGTAATTAATCAATCTATTTTTAAGTCGTAAAAAATAATGGCTTCTAAATTACCGGCGCTGCGCTTATTATTTTTTCAAACTAATCAATCGATGTTGAGGTCGGAAACCTCGTGTGAGATATGCCAAGGTCACCTCGTGAAAGAGGGCGCTATGCGGTGAAGCCGACTCGCGCACTGCTCCGTAGCATTCAAAACGTAAATCCCTCGCACACTCGTCGCGTAAAACAACGTACACTCACACGGAGGTCGAAACACATCCTCGAATACATCCATTACTAATTTTCTCGCCTAAAAAAAAACAAAAAAAACCTGTTGCACAATTCGTTCGCGTCGAGCCCGTCACCACGTAAACTGGGAACGAGATTGACTAACTAACAAAAATGGCGGGCTGGCGATAAGACGATGCGCACATGTCTTCCGAATCTCAGCGAGTCGTGGCCGAGAAACGTAAGTAACCACACGTATGATTGATTCTAAAACTAGATAAAGCTCTCTTCCACCTCGGTTAGTGGTTATAAGAGGGAATTAAGCGATGTTATGGAAAAAACCGGGCAGCGCTCAGTGCGCCTTTTGTCAACCGTCAGCCAATATGGCGCAAGTTGAATGGCTGAGCGACCGCTAACTCGGGTAGTCGCGACCGTTGCTCGAGGACAGGTGGGCGATTAATGTGGTTGAGTGAGAGAGTTTTTGGGTAGTTGGAAGGATAGAGAAAGGTTTTATTCGTACAAAGCGATCGAGGTTGTGGGAAAAAGGTAGGAAAAAGTGTTCTTTGTCTCGTGACAGTTGACGCTTGTTTACGTTGCGAACAGCTGAGTGAACTTGACAATTCGGTTTGCTTTTTATTCGTAAAGTTTAACGACTGGTTTGGAATGTTGGTTAAAATTGTGATTTGGAATTTGTATTGTGTGACTCATTTGAAATTTCGACATTTTTTTCGCTTTTTTTGTCGTTTGTGTTGCAAAATGTTTGAAAATGATACAAATATGGTAAAAAATTGTAAAAAAATTTAAAAAAATGGTTTATTAATCGAGTTCCTTGAACTGCTATGATTACTAGGTGTGTGTCAGACAATGCTAATGACGTTTTTATATTGAAATTTATTTTTAGATTTTTGTTTTTCTTTTCTCTGTTAATTAAAATTATTTAATTTTAATTTTAATTTGAAATCAAAGGGTTAAAAAAGATGTGTAAATATGTTTGAATTCGAGTTAAAACGCTCGAATTACTGTAAATAACATTGGAAACCGCCATTTTTCTTTCTCTGTAATCATGTTTTGTGTAAACAAAAACATTGAATGACAAATTAATTTTAAAAGAAATTTTAAAAAATGGAAAAAAAAATTATTTTATACATGTGTGGGTTTGGAATTAAATTTAAAAATATGTACAGAGGGGTGGGTTAAAAAAAGGGAAAAAAAATTGAAGGGCACCTTGAAAAAATGGCAGACATGGGGGTCATTTAAGGTTTCTTCCTTATTCTAGACAGTCAAGGTCAAAAAGGAGGGGTAAATATGTAATGAGTTATAAAGAAGGAAATTTTGTGGGGGGAAATGGAGGATTGTGGGTAATTTCCTATTTTGTGTAAATTGTGATTAAAAGGAAGGGGGAATTAGTCATGTGAGAAAGAAATTGACTTCCACTTCCTGTTGGATGAAGACAAGGGGCAGTTGAATGAAGGACAGGTTTGGTTGAATATGTTTTAATTAAACCTGATTGAATTCTGGGAAAATTTTGTAGGTGGTGTCAATTGGGTTGGAAATTTGATGAAATTTTGTTGAAATTTATTGAAATTTTCTGTGAAATTGTGAGAATTTTTTTTTGATTTTTATTTATTTGATTTTTCCATGTGACAAATGGGGTTTGTGGGTACAAATTGATCACCGGACTTGTAGGTGATGATGGTTTTGGGAACCTGCAGTGAGTCATAGTGAATTGCCAACCGCCTATGAGACCCATGGGTTTTTTTGACGGTCAATAGAAAACGTTAGTGGGTCCAAAATGGGGTTTTTTATTTTTGGATTTTACCGGAAACGGAAGTTTAGTTTATTTTCTTTTAATTTAATTTATCCATGTTTTACAGGTTTATTCTCGTTACAACGAACTCCACCAGGAAAAATTTTCATTATAACGAGATCGATTATAAAGGATTTCTATTATGGCGGGGATTTGAAAAAAATTCGTTGTAACGAGATTTTCGCTATAACGGTATTCGTTATAACGAGATTCGACGTCGTTTTCGTCGATTTTCCCAGGAATTTGCAAATCCAAGCTGATTTTCCCTGTTTTTTCTTATCTACCCTCAGTGAGGGTCCTCCCTTAGTGGAAATGCGTGGAATAAACCCTAAGATTGATTTGTTGTAGTTGAGAATGAGAAAGACACCCCATTTTTATTTTTTTTAATACTATCGCACACTACACACGCCATATCATAGGCCTATCCCAACCTTGTTTTTTTTTCTTTCTTTTTCCTTCCATTGCCCTCATTTCGTGAATCGAATGTGCGACTGTGAACAATTTATAAATTTCACTTCCACTTTTCTCAATTTTAGTAAGTAAAAAATGAGAATACTCATAATTTATAGGGTTTTTCCCCTCTATTCATCCATTTTGAATTTATTTCACTTTTGTAGTGACCGAAAAGGACATAAACCGAAACCGGTCGCCATTTTATTAAGACATTTCCAAGTTTTAGCATTTACGGTAAAAATAAATTCCATGTTAAATATAAGTGAGATTTATAATTAAAAGTCGGAAACGCGACGAATCTATCGCCGATTTTGATTCGCGCGCACATTAGTCTTATTTTGATCCGAGCGACGCTTTTATTGTCTCCATTTGGGGAAGTGTCCACATCCTCAAATGCCCAACCGTAATTAATTTGCAGACAGGAATTATGGGTTAGGGGAAAATGGAAGCCCTTGAAATGCCTTTCCTGTTTGCTACACCTCATATGGGTGAAAACCAGTCAAATCTGGCTTGGACTTGTATTTTGTAGGGGTATTCAAGTTTCCTAATTTTTTTCTTTTTTTGTCTTTTGTATCAAAACTGGTGACTGCACCTTTTTTTGGTTTTCCTTTTCCCCTCCCCTCTGAAAACATTCAGTTGAAGATTGCTTTTATTTATTGATCTCGGACCCCATGGTGTTCGAATTTGAAATTGATTTTTTTTCCATTTTGTTGTTTATTAAATTTTAGTTGTGATTGAAGTTGGGATTAATTTTGTGTTTTTGTAGTTTTAGTAACAGTAACCGGGTGAATGAAGCAATTGATAGGAAAAAAGAAGATAAAGGAAAGGTATGAATTTTTGATTTTTTTTTTTTTTTGGTTTTTGGTTTTATTTTAAATTATTTTGGTTTTGGAGTTTGGGTTTTTACTATTGAGTTGTGAGTTGGTTGAGTATTGTGAAGCGCGCAAATGTTTTGCTCAATTATTAACCATAGACGGCTGACATCTGGATTTGATGGTGCAGCTGCCACGAAATCTCGAGTAATCTCGTCGTAAATCTCGCGGATTCTCGCTGAAATGCGTGAAGTGTAGGTGGGGATTTTTGAGGGATGGAGAAAACATCTGGGGAATGGGAGTCTCGTTTTGGTCTCGGGAAATCTCGAATTTCTTTGTTGATATTTACATGAAATTAATTAAAATCTCGTCGAATCTCGTGAAATATTAAATTTTTTTTCGAGATTTAAAAAATACTGAAAAATTATCTCGTGAAATCTCGCGAAATCTCGAATTTTCAAAAATTTCACTCAAATCTCGTTCTAAAACCCCTTTACGACACCTAATCACTAATTAAATTAACCTTTTATCAACTATAAAAAAAGTAAAAGCGAAAATTAAAAAGAAATGGCGCCCAAGTGCTGGTTTTATGGCTACTGTTGTTGACAGGGTGTTATTTGAGCGATTCCCATGAGATTTGAAGAGTTAGCATCTGGCGTTGTCAACTCATCAATACTTGATTAAGCCAGACGTGGCGCGTGCCCCACGGTCCTAACATGAGTCACGGCCTTTGGTTGCCAAGTAGCGGGATACGGGATGGGGTACACGGCATCCCTTTGATGACACACGGGAACGCGGATTCCCGCGCAAATCGGCGGGAAACACCCATGAGTCTGTGCGCTAGTTTTGGGAATAATGAGTCAAGGGAAGGAAATGGCGGATTTATGAGGCAACTTCCGGTTTTTATTTGATTGTTTTGTGGGATGTTGAGTGGGTTTTGGGTGTTACGTGACGAAGTGTGGAGTTTTAATGGCGATCGAGACCTATTTTGTTCGGGTTTAGCCTAATTTCGCGCTTGGTTTGCGGTTAGAGCTGTAATTGAGGTTTTGTTTGTATTTGGGTCAGTGAAAGTGGTCGGGGAAGTAGGTGAATAAACGTGGGATTTTTTTTT
>JAQIXT010002137.1:0-12092 GCA_034700445.1 Stenotaenia linearis
TGTAAAAGGAACTGAATGGAACCTATTTCACTATAACGAGGTTTTTGGTTTTAGAAAGTTCGCTATATCGAGGTTTTTAGTTATTTTCCTGTTAAAAATCAAGAAAAGATAAAATTTCTATAAATTCTAAAGGAGGATTTCCCTTGTAATACAATAGAAAAATGTAATCACCAAAAAATAACAAAAATAATTAATGTATACAATCTAAACGAACCCCGTTACAACGACCGATAATAAACCATAAAATTCGTTATAGCAAGGTTTTCCGTTAAAATAAACATTTTTTTATCAGGAGTTGAATGGAACCTATTTCACAACAATGAGGTTTTCGGTTTATAAAGTTCGTTATACAAGGTTTTTAGTTACTTGCCTCTAAAATCACGAGCATAACTATACGCTTTAAGTTTGTCTTATCACTCCCATCCCACCACCAGTTTGAGTTTGCGAAAAGTTGAAATATCTAGAAATTCCTAAAGAGTTGATGGTTTTCGTTACGATTTTCCTGCATTTTCCACACCCCCAACTTGCAATTAGATAGACCTACCCATTGGGGGGCGTTGAGTGACGTCTCAAGGCTGGGCACTTCCACTGGCGTTGCTGGGAGCGAGGAACCTGGCATGGCAAAGGAGAGGAGAGGAAAGGAAGGGAAGCCAGCATCAGGTTCCCTCTAACGCCCCTCTATTGCCGACCCCTGCCCTCTTCCTCTAAAGAGAGAGGAGAGAAGTTTTCAAAGGTGGCGTTTGGAACGCGCCCTTGGGAAGAGGGACGGCGCATACAGGGATGATATGATGGGAGGCATGATGGTATTCACTGCGTTATTTAAATACAACTTTTTTTTAAATATTCATTGCAAAAGGTCAGTTTTAGTGAAATATTTGAGATGTTTTATGGTTATTGAAGTAAAAAATGAGGAATTTGTAGTTTTCATTGAAATAATTAAGAAAAAGGTGTAAAAAAAAAGCTTTAAATTGCAGGAAATTAATATAAGAGTACTGAAAATAAAAAATCTACAATAATTTCAGTGCAAAGGATTTTTATTTTTTTTAAATTTCACACATTTATGTTGTTTTGACCTCAAAAAACGACCTATTTGCATAACTTTTTCTGAATAAAATCAACATTTTTTGCATAGCAGGAAGGTTTAATTTTAAGGTGTAATAAATTTTAATTTCGACTTGGTGTTTCCCACCACCTGCATAGATAGAGATAAGAGTGGCAAACAAGAGTTTATCCACATTCAAGTATCCTGATTCTCTGACTTGACCTCACCCTCTTTTTTCTGTTATCCCAACTCTTCAGGGCATTCAATCACAATGTAATTGAAGGAATCTACAAGTGTTGAAAATAGTGAAAATAGTGTAAATTTATTTTCTTTTTGTTCTTGGATTAAAATAAAATTCTTTAAAGTAATTTTATTTTTGCTTGATTAATTGATAAATAAAAATAACGAACAATATTTTATTAAAATTGCTAAAGAAATGAAAGTTACCGTTAGCAAAGGTTATTGGCGTTTGTGGAGGACATTTTGTATGTGGCGCCATCTATGAGAATTAAAGAAAGAGTAACAGGAATTAAGTCTGTTCAATCCAGTAGGAAAACGAGTGCCATCTATTTATCTTGTTCAGAAGTATTTACTGTGTCAACTTGTACTAGGAGTGGCTAAATATAATACCGAAAGTAAATAAAGTTTAACTTTATTTCTGACAATATCTGAATTTTTTTGGAAAAATAATGAAATTAAGGAGATTTTTGAAAGTGATAACTTCCTAGTTTTAGAGCAAATAACAATTGTTGCACTTGGCAATAAAGCAATAAGTAAATTTGCATTGACATGCTCTCCATTGAGTCCAAAAGAAAACTCTTCTGAGTTCCTAAAGAAAACTTTATTTACAACAAGCAGAAATATACAAAAAATTTACAAACATTATAGGCAATTGAAACTTGAAATGTATTTGAATTGTGTATCGAACCCGGCAAACGACCAACTAAATCATACTTTCATTGAATTCCAAGCAATAAATAACCAAAATAACAAATAAATTTACAAAACCATTAGAAAAACCCTTTATTTGTAAATGAAATTTAACTAACATATTGAAAAGGAAATCTAACACACCATAACATACTATATTAAAATCAGAAGTACTTTGTAAAAATTTAATTCTAACTTATACATTACACAATAAATTAAGCTTATCATATAAGCTTTTTAAGACACAACAACATCAAATCAAAAATGCATTTCGAAGTTTATCAGTTTTTTCCGCATTCTGAATCAGTTTTGCTTCTAGAAAAAAATGATTTAATTCTAGACATTTGAATAACAACTGTTATTTAAAAAGTTTCATGAGCCATAATTGCTTGGCAGTAAAGAGGTGATTAGTAAGACTCTTACGTGTGAAAGTTATGTCATATTTAAAAAAATATTTTTTCGACATTATAAAACTTTTTTTGCAACATCTAATGAAATTACTAAAAAACAGCCCTTTTAAAAATATTTTTTGAAATTTGTCACTCTGCCTTTGAAGTGACTATTTTGATAAATCTCATGAGAATCCATGAGTAAGTGCAAGAAAGCCGAATTTGCAGGCTTGTCCAGTGTAAAATCAAGTACCACTCTCTTGGGCAAAACAAGACAGTAACTTCAATTAACTAAAAATTATGAAGAAATCTCTGAATGTTAATTAAGAATAATCTAAATGGAGTGAGTAACAAAAACAACATATAATCAAATCAATTAACTGATTACTGTAATAAATTAATGGCAAGTGCCATCTATGATTGAAAATTGATATTGCAGTTTACCATTAAATTTTTTGAAATGCTGTAATGGCCACAATCATCCAGTTTTATGTTCACGGACTATGTGAGAAAACTCATACAATTGTCAAATGACTAAACTTATAATACGGTATCGAAACTTTTAACATGACCTACGTAAAAGTTTTGAATACCAATATTACAAATTAACAATAAATTTCAAAATTGTTTCAATGTGCACAAAATTGCAAAATATCAATCTTATTTTATACAAAATTGAAATTTTTGCATAAAAATTCACACAAAATTGCGAAATCAAATTTCATACAAAAATGAAAAATTTGTATAATTTCACACAAAAGTGCAAAACTTGTATCAAATTTCACATAAATTGCAAAATTGAAATTTGTCACTCTGCCTTTGAAGTGACTATTTTGATAAATCTCATGAGAAACCATGAGTAAGTGCAAGAAAGTAAATTGCAAAATTTGCATTACACTGCTTCGATTTACCGCCATTTTCATATTGGTAAAACATTTCTGTATATCGGCACACTGAAATCATATATGCATATCGCAATTCGTCATAAAATTATTTAAAAAATTCACATTCTTTATTTTACCAAATTATACAAATTATATGTTTAAAAGAATAAAAATAAGATGATGCATTCAAAATCACGAGGTTACTGAAAAGAAATCTGGAGGACTAGACATTGAATTGTCGCTACTTGAAAAACTAGAATTTTTCTGAGGACTTTCCTCAATGATCATTCGAGAAAGTCTTTTTTTCAAAGCGTTAACAAGTAGTGTGTTAGGATCGTCTGAATTGGAATCATTATTTTTTGGTTTTATTGGAGTACCACCAGGCGATCTGGAAAAATTAAAAGTTGAGTTACTATTTCTGAAATTAATGTTTGCTCTTTTTAAAATTATGATAAAGTAAAATATTTAGAGAAAATTTTAATTAAATTGTGAGTATTTGTAATAAACTTTATCGAATGAAAAAAAATTCTTAAAAATAATTAAATTCTGGAAAAATTCTATAAAAAAATTCAACAAACACTCTTGAAAAAAATTGTAACTGTAAATTTCTTTTTAAAAAAATTCGACCTTTTTAAAAAAATTCTTCTTTAAAAAAAAAAAAAATGTATAATTGTTTTTTCTTACTTTTTATATGTAAAATTCTTTTTTTAAAAAAAAAATTGTAAAATTCTTTCTAAAATTAAAATTGTAAAATTCTTTCTAAAAATAAAATTGTAAAATTCTTATTTAAAAAAAAATTGTAAACTTCTTTTAAGGGAATTCGAAATTTTTAATGAATTTCAGATAAAAATTCTATACAAAATTTCAAAAATTCGTTATAAAGAAATTGTAAAAGTGTAAAAAAAATTCTTTAAAATGTTTTAAAAATTCTTTAAAACATTCTGTAAAAAAAAATATCAAAATTCTTTTAAAAAAATTTAAAATAAAACCAAATAATTTTAAAAAAATTGTGTTCCAAAATTTAGATAAGATATTTTACAAAATTAACCAAATTAAACTTAGCTAAAATATTGAACAAATTTATAAATGTTTCAGATTTTACCTAAAATTAAAATGTATGACAAATTTAGCAAAACTTTTAGCAAAATACATTTAGCTAAAATGTAGTATAAAATTTCAATAGTCAAAAAAATGCTACGTTAGTGAAAAATTAAAATCACAACTTTGCACCAAATTATTTTTAAAAAATTGTAAAATCTTTTAAAAAAATTAAAAAATCCGACCTTCTATCTAACACATCCATAAATTCCACATATTTATCACATACTATATTCCAACAAATCACAAATTTACCTACAAATTCCCAAACCCCCTTTTCCCTGAAAAAAAAAAATAAAATAAAATAAATTTAACATCTCAAATACCTTTCAATGGGTCTCAACTTCACTTTATTCATCCCTTTCAACACTTCAGCCATATTCGGCATCTGCGCTCCGTTCCGCTGCTTCGGTGAACTCCTTTTATTACTATTCCCTTCCTTATTCTACAAAACCAAAACAATCAATCAGCATTTCATTATCACATAAATCACACTTATACCATCTTAATTTGTTGTTTCAACGCAAACCCCCCTATACACCCACCACACATCGGCAACGGTGGCGGCGGGGGAGGTGGCGGTGGTGGAGGAGGCGGGGGTAGTGATTGTTGGGGACACGGAGGTCCCCCTAAGAATGAAAGACACAAAATTGAAAAATAAGATTATTATTCAAGACACACTCCCATCAAATAATACACAATCAGAAGTCTCTTACGAGAATTGACATCGCATTTGAGTAAAATTGACGCAACTTGACTACGTAATCTAGCTATTTCTTCTTCGAGGGCGGCGATTTTGTCCAAAGCTGACGCTTCGGCCACTGTTTGCACGCCGGAAGTCATGCTTGATGTCGAATTCTTCATGCAACGCCGTTTGTAAATCATCGGAGTGCTGCATCGAGGTCCTTCGATGGGTGGAATCGGTTCGCTATAGTTCCCGATCGGACTGTGTATCAAGTGGTTTGTTGTAGTGTGGGTTATCAAGGAAAGTCTAAATTTTTGAAATGAAGTTGAATGAAAAATGTTGATAAAATTAAATTTTCAGACAAACCTGTGGATTATATCCGATTTTTCATTAAATTCCAACGAGTTTATACCACAAAAACCGCTTTTATTTTGATTTTGGGGCGTAAATTCCTATAAATTGCGAATATATCACTGAAAAACACATATCTGTTAATTTTTTTTCAAATTTTAAAGTACCTGTGATTTTTCTAATGGTAGTATACTCGATGGTAGGTACAGACCTAAAAATCGCACAACACTTTGTCGTTGTCTGTATAATTTCTGAAAATAATTCACTTAAAATATGCTAAATAATATTAATTTAGTTAATTTACCCTTGTGCAACAACTTTTCAGTTGTCTCACACGATACTGTGTGCCCGATTGTTCCATGAAAAATCGGACAACGTCTTCGAGGTCTAAATAAACTTCCACAACCGCTTCAAACATCCTCTGAATGACCCTCAAAATTTGCATCGGGGATGCCATTACTGGTCAAACGAAGATTTGTTGCTAAAATTGTAAACGATGTATTAATTTATGAGACTATTGTTTGTGTAATAGATTGGAATTAACTTACCGGAGTAGTTTGAAACGGCCGCCTGGTCCAGGAATGGAGGCTCGGATTTTGTTTTTACAGGAAGTTAAAAAAGTAACGGCCAATAGGGGGTTTGGAACATGATCTGGATCCAGATCAGATCACGGCGAGTGACGTTGTTGGTAGTTTAAAAACGAGATATTATAGCTGATCAAGATAGCGTTCCGTTTCTTTTTTTTTTATAACAGATAACTTCTTAGAAATAGAAAAAAAAAGAGAAAAATTTTCCATATATTTTGATTTCATTTCAATGAAATTTTATTAGAGAAATGGCGTTTCAACTGATGCTAGCAGCTTCTTTATGTTGTATTCAATTACTGCAATGTAGGCCCTTGGATAACATAAATCTACAAAATGAACAAAAGTTTACGGTAAGTGCTTTAGTTTTAAAAATGTAATTTGAAATATCTAATTTTTTATTAATTATTCATTACTCGTTTAATTTGTGTTTGAAATAGATTCGTGTTTACTGTTTAACCCAAAACTGATAAGAAATCTCAAAATTGCTAAAATATTGAAATTCTCTTAACTGTTCATTTATTTTATTTTTACAAATACCGTATTTCGTCGAGTAGAAGTCGCCCTCGAATTATGGTTATCCTCGATTGTAATTGTCATGGCGGCAAGTGTAATTTTCCAATATAGTTGCGGCTTTTATTTAAAAAATTCCGAAATTTAATATAAATGTTTGACAGAGTGAAAGAAATAGAAAATTCCGACTGAACTACGACCTTAAAAATTTATAACTCCAACTACACCTAAATTTCCAAAAATTTCCAACCTATCGTAACTCAACTGGAAGTGACATTATCCCCCTCAAAACGGCAATTTAAACATTTTTTTACTCATTATTTGAAATAACATGAACAATTATTTTGTATATTTTTTTAGGGGGGGTTGAAAACTTTTATGTTACATAGTATTAGGGAGGGGGTTTTCAAAGTGTTATGATGTGTTACAGAGGGGATGGGGGTTAAAAATCAGCAAAAATTGCATTATGTAATTTATAGACGGCCCAAAAATTGCCCTGAAGTCCCCGTCACCGGAAACACCTGGGTAAAAATGGTTACCTTATTCTTGAATGTAAGCCGCGACTTATATTTCATTGAAATGCGGTACGGTAGAAGTTGAAAATTATAATGTGTGAAAGTTGCTCTTACAGAGATCAAATATCTCTTTAAATATCGGTATAGTATTGTCTATAAATTATTACCTAATCAAATCAATTGTTGGTATTTATACAGAGGAATGGATACAAGTACAATTTTTTCCAAGAAACTTTAAAAAAACAAAATTTGGGCAACCCAAACGTTCAAAGTTTCTTAATTTGATCCATTTCGTTTAATTGCGCCAAAGTCCAGCATTAAATTAAGTAACGAAGAGCTGAAAAAAAAATTAGATTAAAATCTTTCAATATATCTCTTGCAACATGGGCATACCAAGAAATTTAAGGGAAAAAAATTGTTGTATTTATTCATTTTGAAGGTACACAATACTTTTCTTCTGTTCTAATGCAAAGAAATGTAATAGCACATCTTATTTATACCATACATTTTTCAGGCTTTTGCCACTAAAAATGGTTTCCTGCAAACCAAAGGGAAGCTACCAATCCCGTGTGGAGATTTAATCAAAACTTCAAACCGAATAAAACGCTACACTCTTCAAGGAAATAAATGGCCACATCTTAACCTCACATGGAAGTAAAGTTAAATTTTAACATTTCATTTCTATACTGAATACAATGTTATTTTTATTTATGTCAGTGTTGTCCAACCATCCACGAACTTTGATCTTCAAACAACAAAACTAGACTTGACGCACGCATTTAAGATGTGGAGCGATGTATCGCAATTAACGTTCCAGGAAGTATCCCAAGATGAAGAAGCTGACATTTCCATATCTTTTGTCCGTGGAGATCATGGCGACGCTTATCCATTTGAAATTTTATCTGCACACGTACACGCATTTTACCCAGGTCCAGGAGTAGGAGGCGATATACACTTTAACGATGCATCCTGGGATAAAGAAAATTCAACAGGTAAAAATATATATTTTTACTTAGGGAATATCGTAAATTCGGGACTTGTGATGTGTTTCAATGAGCCATAACACAAAGAGTTGTAATCCCATGATTTGAACTGGCCCCCAGTTTTTTTAAGGACTTGAGTGAATGAAGAGATTTTGGGATAGTGGCGCCATTTTGTAAATTTTTAAAGCATTCTTCATCGATAGTGTATTTTAGTTTTGATTTTTCGTTTAAATAATGATGCTTTTGTACACGTGAATGACCATTAAAAATTATTTAATGGGGAACAAAACATTGTTAACAGTGGTTCCAACAGATTTTCTGTATTCACCACTTACTATGACAAATGTCATAACATTTTCGCCACTCTTAGTTACAATTAACAACGAAACTTCTACTAATAATTTTAAAAAAAAAATTCAAGTGCAACTGTTCTTTTATTGTATAAAAGAATACATATTTGAATCACAGAAATTCAATCAAATGAATAAAATGCCAATTAGCCTCATGCTAGATACAGTCATGGTAAAAAAAAAAACTTCCCAATTGACCATTGGCTACCAATGGTGAAACGGGAAGTTTTTTCTGACCACGATAGTATCATTTTGCCACATTTTACTTAGGCTATCTTCTTATGTTATATGGTTCATTGGATATTTACGGGCTTAAGGAAATAATTACGCAATCTATTTTATTGAATGAAACCCAAAACCTATAATAAACTAGAAACCAAACTAAAGTTTAAAAAATCAAAATAATTAACTTTTAAGGATCCAATTAACTCAACTAAAAAGATATCAACTCATACAAATACATTAACTTATATACGCAAAGTATATTATAATTTCTCAATTCATTAATACTCACGTAATTAACTAAACCTCATCTATGAAGTACTGTAATTAATTCATTGGCTGGTACACTCTTAGAAAAAACAGTGTAAGAAAGGTGTTTGAGGGCTCCAAACACTTACAGTTTTTTAGGTGTGCAAAATTACACCTTTTACAAGAACAGAACACCCATTAAAGTATAAAATATTGCACCTATAAATTGCATGTAACAATAGATTAAAAATTGTTATTCAGATGTTATAACATACCAATATAATTTCTGTACAATTACACCATTGTAGGAATAACATTACACCTAATAAAGTATTTTAATTTTTTAGAGCAAGGATTGTGAGTTACTTTGAAAATTCGAAGCATTCATTACTGAAATTAGACATCACACTTTCTTATTGTTTGGTATTACAGTACTTTCATTTTAAGCTAAAACGTTAAAAATTTTAATTTAAAATTTTCAATAAATAACACACCAGATCAAATAATTGGCATTAAAGTATAATTTATACACTCAAAAAAATCCCAAGTGAAAAATTGTTGAATCAAACAAAAATCAATTTGTTTTAACTATAATATGTTAAAACAAATAATGTATTTGGTTAAAAGTTAAAACAAACGAATTATAGTTTGCCTCAAGTGGCATTTTTTTCAGTGTAGTATTTAGATGATAGAAAGTTGAAGCTTTTGCTCGGTTTTAATCATACCATCCAATGTCATATTTTCAAAATAGTTTTAAATGCCACTTCTAAATGTGTTTGTATTTTCTTTAGACGTGACTTTATTTGCTGCTGCAGCTCATGAAATTGGCCACAGTTTGGGTCTTTCACATACCAATGACCAATCAGCTCTTATGTATCCTTATTACAAACAACTTGACAAGGATTTTGTATTACCAGAGGATGATAAGTTGGGCATTCAAGCTCTGTATGGTGTGAAGTAAAAAAAAAAACTCATTACAAAATGTGAAACCATTAACCAATATTCGATTATAACTAATGTTTGTTAAATAAAATATTTTCAACTTGTCAGGTGGCACTTCCGGTGCCACACCTTCGGACGTTGCGCTAATCACGTAACATTCGTCCCATCATTCATTTTCATATATAAGTGTATTTTATTTGAATAAACATCAGTCTAGTCTGGATTTACCCTTGACACGAGTGTTTGTGTCCTTGCTTGCTTACATGGCGCAGTTGACCCAAAAGGACTGGGAATAAGATATTTTCGAGATTGACCTAGGATTGTGCACAGAAAGATGCGACCAATCTCCTACCATTTGGGGTGGGTTTCATGGCGGTGGATTGGGCCACGAATAAATGACTGATCGGAGGCACGGATATCTTTGGGTGTAGGCTTTTATTTAACCCTTTTAACCCCAAGTCAATCCTGCCCCAAATCCCTTATCTACTCTATAAGCACCAGCCCCACGGTCAGGGACGGTTGCCCGCCCCCAGGTCGTGGAGCCCTGAAACATTGGTTACTGCGATACACAAGTCTCCCTCTCTTCAACCCATTCCTTTCAGGGTTCAGACGGTCACGGCTGAAACCAGGTGAGCGCGACCAGCACACACGTCTTCCCCACTTCGTGTCTGGTGAGCATCTCTCCTGTCCAACTCTCGTCCCCCTTATCCCCCAGTCGCGTGACCGGAAGTCACGTGACCCACATGGATGCGTCTTGACAAGCTGTGACGCATCCGGGGACTTGACCATGCTTTCCAGTGGCCGGAGCAGTGGGGGTCCACTGCCCCGGTCACAAAGAAATTCGAGCGTTAACAGTAATTTCGGTTGCAAACAGATTATCCACAGAGGCCATTGCGAATAGATACCAGTCGACAAAGGGATTATAGACTCGGATATTTTTTGCTTTGGCGATTGTTGCAATAAAAGTACGAGATTCTAACGTTCTTCCTGAATTCATACGAATATCCCAGAGAGGCCAAAAAACGATATTTTTTTCTTTTTGCAAGTCCGAAATCGATATTTTTTAAGACCGAATTTGGTAGCTCTTACGATAGATCATTGTTGTTGAATTGGTTTATATTCACGGATCTTTAAGATATTATATTTATTCGAAGTAAAATGTCGGCAGAAGAAGTTGCAAAAAGAGAGTTCGAAGAGAACATTATTTATTTTGACGCATCGATCGTCGAAAGATGTTCAACAAAACAGATATGAAAGATGAATTGGAGATGCTTTTTATGTGTTCATCCGCTTCGAAAACAGAATTAGCAGGCAGGCTTGCGTTAAACAATGTCTCACGGTCTAAAGAGGGCAACCTATTAAATATGAAAGCTATGCGAGATAAAAAAATTAAGGAGGTCGAAGATATGTCGAAATTAATCGCATAAGTAGGGTCAACAATCGGAACGAATATACCTCCCCAAATAGTAACGAATCCGAACACGGATCCAAGTATTAAAGAATTGGTCAACGTGCTTTCTCACTTTTTTGGCACACAAATGACAATGAAATCGGGGCCAATTACGAATGTTCTGCAAATGCAGTCGACTTCCGAAACTTCGTCGGCGATTCCGACATTTTACGGAGAACCACACTTGAGTTTACAAAAATTGTTAAAAGACAAGGTAGCGAAAACGGCTAATTGGACCGATGATTTGAAACTGTTAAATGCCACTACTTGTTTTACCGGAATGGCCAAGGATTGACATGAGGCAGATGGTCGCGAATGTGATACACGGTTAGATTGGAAAGCAATGATTGAAGATACATTTGATACAGATATTTTGGAATTTACCAGATATCAGGCGAAACGTATGGCATGCTAAACCAATACAAAGCACTATTCGACATACGCTATAGAATCAACACTGTTTAACCCAATATAATACAATAGACTGTTATATCGATATAACCTAATAAACATTCTTACAATACAGAATACTGAATTTCATAATAGAAATTGATATTTAAATATTAACACGTTCGTTGGATGCTCCAATTTATAGGAGAACCATTACTGGTCCCCACAGAATTTATTTTCAGACAGGGTCAAAATGATGAATATAAATGAGTAGTGAGGTATTGCAGCGAGTAAGGCAAAAATACCTGTGACTGTTGGAATGGTGATCGCGCATCGTCTGCGCTCGTCGTCACAGTAACCAACCGTACCAACAGTTAGAAACCCTTTAAATTCCCCATTATTCACTATTTATTAATTTATTGGATTCCAATAAATATCATTATACAGTCGGACCCGCTTATAGCGTCAATCAAGGGACCGGGCTTAAATTGACGCTATAAGCGGGTTGACGCTAC
>JAQIXT010002138.1:0-12082 GCA_034700445.1 Stenotaenia linearis
GGGAGGGGAGGGTGTGTGTTTTTCTCTCTATCTCCTCATACCCACCCCTACTTCCGGTTGAGTCCATTCTCTTTTTTCAATTATAAAATGCCCCTTATTATTATTTCATCATTTTAACCCCTTTTCCAATTTCTCATTTCTCATTATTTTAATTTTTTTTTATTTTTTTTTTATAAAATGCCCCTTATTATTATTTCATCATTTTTAACCCCTTTTCCAATTTCTCATTTCTCATTATTTTAATTTTTTATTTTTTTTTTTTTTCTTTTGAAAAAAATTTCCACTTCTTCGAGCAGGATTCGAACCCAGAACCATCGTATCCCCAGATCACCACCCTAACCACTACACCACACAGGCATCTTACAGACACCTGTTCTTAAGATATAGTATTTTTTCAAAGTTTTGCCGGTTTTTATTAAATTCCAAAATATGCCCGATAAAAACGGTTAAAACTTAGAAAAAAGAAATTATTATTATTTTGTTTACCTAACTAAGATTTGAACTTGAAACCTCCTTATTTAAGTCTCGCCACCCTAACCACCACACCACACAGGAAACTGAGAGTTGCTGATTTGTAAGCTATACATAAAGTATAAATATTGCGAAATGTAAATATTTGTTTTGTAACTTCGTAGAAACAAAACATTTTTTACCTTTGAAAATAACAAATGAAAAAAGTTTATTCATTAATGTACATCAATCCATCACTTCATAATATGAAGAAAATTAACAATTATTTACACGAATTCGCTGTCGAATAAATTCAAAATAATTACCTTTTTAATCAATAAAGAAACTAAACTCAAAACAATCCTATAACTTGACTTCTATCTTCAATTGCAGAATAAAAGTCTACCTCCAGATACCTTAGTGACTTAGTTCGACACAGTTTCCATAGATGGCAGCACACTTCCAACACGGCACCTCCCCTACAATAACAAAGGAAAACAGTTATGCAAACATTTCCACACGCACACAAAACAAATACAAACAAACACGTTCCAAAAATCAACTTCAACTCACCAATAAATCTGTTGTTGACACATCCAAAACCAATCTCACTTTACAATACAGTCCAGAAATAAGTATAACATCAATCCGATCGATTCCAGCACCTGTTTTCCACGCATTTACTCTTATTTGATCCTGTAATTTACCACGTATAACCTTACACAAATAAAATCACAACAACAAATCAAAGATTTATATCTTCTCCATTAATTCCCTTCAGAAAATCAAAAACAACAACATTTATCACAATCAAATCACTAAAATTCATCAATTTTAAAACACTTTTTTAGTTTTTTCACACAACTAAAGCACATTTCCTTTAAATTCACTTTCATTTAGCTAAAAACATATCTGAATCGCATACAAACAACGGAAATTACACGAGATGAAACTACTTCCTTCACCTTTAACGTATTTGTTTGCTCAGCGAATTATAATTTTTTCGCCTCGTCTGTGTTTTTTTCTCGCAATTTCATTTATTTGCACATAAAGTTTAAGGGAGTTATCGTCTTTTTTATGCAGCTTAATAATTAGTTCGTTATTTTACCTGCTAAAAGGTTTATACACTCTAAACTGTGCTGTGTAATTAACTCAAGCGGAGTTTTGTTATTAAAACTAAACCTATTAAATTGTACCAGTAGTTTAAATCATTAGATGATTTAATTGGGCTCATGTAAAGATTTAATCCTTTAAATATGGGGTAACTACATTAAACGATGCCATGTTATTGATTTTACCAGCACGACAGATGTTGTCCTTACGTGCCGCTAGGTGGGAGCGTTATTAGTGAGAATTATGGGTAATTTGAAGTAAAATTGTGAGGTGATTTTGCATTGAGTTATCATGTTGCCATTATTTCTTATGGGGAAAGTTTCAAAACTCTTTTTTCTGTTAATCCTTTTATACCAAACTCGATATACAGAGTAATATTGTATAAATAATGTAAATAAAATGTTGAAGCAATGTTAAAATCCCTCATTAAAATAATTTTCTTTTTCTGTTCGAGTGAGTTTACTTTGACTATTGGCTTCTTCAGAGAAAGAACACAAATAGTATACCTCTAAGGTACGTTTCACCGTCTAACGAGAAATGGAATACATATACAAGGCTGGATTTCATCTAAAGGAACTCCATGTCACAAATGTTCAAAATCACACCCTCACACTCAAACATCAAATCCAAACAAATCCAGTAAACCTGTTAATGTTATTTTAACATTGATTAAATGCTATTTGCACAGCACAGAAATGTTGACAAAACATTACCGGTACTCGCTACTGTTGACTCAAAGTGAGCATCAATGCCACATTGATCTAGGGTTATGGAATAACAACATTTTACACTGTAAACAAAACAAAAAATGTTTAGTTATCTGCAAGTTAGAAACACAACTGCATCAATTATTACTCGAAAACCCTGAAAAATAATAAAAAGAAAATGCCAATAAATAAATTAAACAAACAATGGTAAAACAACATAAAACAAAATAAACAATCAATCAATTCATGAATATTAACTTGTACACTAAAAATCAATTATGTGAATACATAATTAGGGCAGCTCCATCCATTAAGCAAACTTAAGACGGCATTCAAACAAAATTTAATTTTCTTTAGTGCTAATAATTATTTTTAAACTTATAAGTATTATGATGGATTGACGAGTTGATTGGAGATAACGAATACAACTTCGGCGCCTAAAATAATAAAAAAGATAAAAATTAAAAAATTAAATCCACTTTTATGTTAGTAATTTCTTTTATTTAAAGGTATATATTATATATAGCTATAACCAAAACGGCCCCATTGACAGTAATCGCATTTTAAAAACAACTAGTTTACATGTCCATCACGCATCCGCTTTCAACAATGTGTCCGGATCCGTTACGAAAGAAGCCTCGAACTGATCACAAAGCAAATCATCCGATGATTGAAATGTTGTCAACAGAGCATACCGCGATGGCCTTTTGTCCTCACTGTTCGCCCCCCTGTTTCCGGTAGAAAAAGTCGGCGGCCATTTACTGTTCGCATCAACAGGTGTAAGTGTGACAGTTTCGTTTTCAGTTTGCACGTTAACCACGTCCGGCCGACTGAGAAACGAGTTGTCTAAAAACGACTTAGCGTAAGCCTGGCAGTCGGCACTTTCGTACGAGCTGCAGTTTGATAAAAGTGTCCTGCGAATCGTCTTCGCTTGACTGTTGTTACTGTCCCCCGAATACCCCACGCGCCCGACTCCGTTCACCGTCTTGTCCTTGGAAGACGCCGGTTTGAACGCACTGTTCCGGCGGCGCCGTCGAACCACCACCCCGATGAACACCACAACCAACACCACAACCGAGATCCCGGCCACCAGCGCGAGGACCTCGTGTCTCGTGAGCGTCGCGCCGGCCGAGGAGAGCTGCGACACGTTTAAGTTTCGGACGGCGCTCCACTCGCCCGCCCGATTGTTGGCTTTGCACACGTACACGCCCGCATCGACGTCGTGCACCGACGGGATCAACAACGTGCTCGTTTTGTCCGTCGTCCCGTTCTCCACGATCACGTACCGGCGTCCGGCCGCGACCGCCGACGTCCAGTTGACCAAAACCTTCCCCGCCCTCGTCCACTGGATCCGCGGCTCGGGCACCGCGGTCGTGCGGCAGCTGAGCGCCGCGTCGTTTCCGGCAACGGCCGTCACGGTCTGCTCGCCGTCGCCCTGCGGTTCGCACGCCAGTTCCGTCGACTCGACGAGGTCCAGCGGGATCCCCCGCACGCGAGGGGGCTGTTCGCACACCGGGGGTATCGGGCAAGGCACTCTACCCTTGACCATCCACGCACGCATTTCCCGGAGCGCGCAATCACAGCGCCACGGGTTGCCGTGCAGTGCGGCGCCGTGGAGCGACACCAAGGCCGCCACGACGCCGCCTTTGAGCGTCGTCAGTTGATTGCCATCGAGTTTGAGGTGAGTTAGAGCCGTGAGTCCGTCGAAGGCACGCGGAGCCACGATGCGCACTTGGCAGTGACTTAGTTCGAGGACCGTAAGAAAGGGAAGGCTAGTGAATGCGTTGGCCTCCAGTTTCGCGAGGGGGTTGCCACTGAGCACCAGCCGCCGCAGCGCCGGACACTCTTTGAACGACTTGGAAGGCACGGAAATCAAACTGTTGTAGCCGAGGTCCAAGTCGATGAGGTTGGTGAGCTGAGCGAATGCGAACTCGCTGATTTGTTTGAGGTTACAACGAGACAGGTAGATTCGTTGCAGGTTGAGCAAACCCGCTTGTTGAAATGTCTGCGACTGGAGGGTCAGCAGTGGGTTGCCGCTCGCGTTCAGAACTTGGGTACCGCTGGCGATACCGTCCGGGATCTTGGTGAAGCCTTTGCGGGCGCAGTCCACGGTTTCTTTGCCGCTTTTCCAGCGGCAGTTGCAGTTTTGCGGGCAGCCCGATGCGTTTAGAAGGGATGTAGCCATGATGACGGCAAGCAAGTGTGCGGCCAAACCCATGGTATTAGGCACGAATGGCCGTCTTCACCTCTTTAGCTTGGAATGATCATTGCTCATGGAACTGCATTACTGAAAATATAAAAAAAGTAAAATTATAAAATTTTTAGAGAAATTTTGTGCTCGGTTCCAATTTGGAGAGAGTTAAAATGGCACTTCCGGTTTGATAAGAAGCTGGAAATTACACGAAGCGGTAGATGTATAGGTGTAATTAGTGTCGATAAATGTGTTGTTCCATGTTCAAACCGAAAGTGCCACTTTTGTTCCCTTAAACTAGAGCGACTTGTTAAACTATTTAATTTGTTTCAATTTTGAGCGAGTTAAAATGGCACTTCCGGTTTTGTAAAAAGTTTAAATTACTAGCAACGCAGTTAGTTTACACAAAAAATTTCCTTCCTATTCAAACCGGAAGTGCCATTTTCACTCCCTTCAAAGTTCAAACGGAGTAAATTGTTAATCACCCAAAACCCAGCAATTTGGAGCGAGTTAAAATGGCACTTCCGGTTTGGCTAAAAGCTTTAACTTTAGAAAACTAACAGACAAAGCTGTAGTTAGTTTCCACAAAAGGTTTTCCCCCAGTTGAGAACGGAAGTAACTATCTCTTTTCAAACACAACAAACCACCTTAACAATCTCAACTTGTTCCATTTTCGAGCGACTCAAACTAGCACTTCCGGTTTGGCAATAAGCTTAAACTTCCGTGACCACACACCCCAACAAAAGTAGTCAACGTCCAAAAAATATTTGACCTCTAATCAAACCGTAAGTGCCATTTCAATTCCCTCCAAATAGCGTGAGATATTAAATATTATTTATCACTTTCACCTGCTTCAATTTGGAGCGACTTAAAGTAGCACATCCGGTTCGCCCAGAACCTTGAAACTCCCGAGGCCGTAAACGACCGAGTGTGTAGTTAGTGCCCAGAAACTTTTAAGCCCCTCACCAAACCGGAAGTACGAAATTCAAGCGCTCCGAATGGCAATCTTTAAAAATCCAGATGCAATGCAGCAAAGCCGCTCTTAAAAATCAAGAATTAAGCAGTTTAGCTATGCAGTAAGTGGTTGCTTAGTAAACTGTAAGTTACAAGAGTTAATATAAAGGCAATGTTCCTTGTAAAGTACTTTGGACATGTTCGTCGACATGTAAAAAAGCAGTAAATGCGTGTAATGGTACTTGGAGTAAGGTCGACCTGAGCCTAAAGTGTACCTTTAATGTAAATTTCGAGTGGTATTGTAAATGTTGCCGGCCGTTTTGTTGCATGTAAACATTTAAAAAGGTCATTTACTTAAACGAAACCCGTATGGAAGCGGAATTAATATTTTAAAATGTTCTTATTTTTAATTATTTATGTTTTTGTTGATATTTCCTGCATGGGAGTTTCTATTTATTGATATTCTGAGAAAAATGTGTAATTTTTATTATTTAGTTAAGATTTTGTGAAAAATTTAAGTTATTTTCAAAGTTGTTGATGAAATTTAATGAGTTTCAATAAATTAATTGAAAAAGGTAAACAAACTTGGATGAATTTTGTAATTTGTTATTAGTGAGTTTGGAGAAATTAAGGGAGTAAATTTTTAATTGGGAGAAAAAAAACGGAATTCGTAATTTGTGAAATAAAAAATGTCAACGTTGTGATATTTTCGACAGCTGAAATGGAATTTAATGGATTTCAAAAATTAATGGTGAAATGAAGTGTTTATGAAGAATAATTTATGAAACATTAGTAAAATCCTTTTAAGAATTCATTAATTTGTGGAAAAAGTATTCGTAGAAATAATGAATAAAAAATTTCGTCGATTCTTGGGAAAAAAATTAGTAAAAGCATCAACATTACTGGGAAATTTTGTTAATTCGTAACAAATTATGGTTAATTCATAAAATTGCGTCAATTTGTATCAAAATTTAGTTAAATCATAATAAAATTTAGAAAATTCGTACAAACTTTCGTCAATTCGTAAGAAAATTTTGTCAATTCTAAAGAAAATTAGAGAATTTAGAGAATTCGTAAGAAAATTTAGAGAATTCGTAAGAAAATTTAGAAAATTGTAACAAAATTCAGAAAAATTCGTAACAAAGTTTAGAAACTTCGTAAAAAATTTTAGAAAATTCAACACAAAATTTAGAAATTCGGAACAAAATTTAGAAAATTCGTACTAAAATATCACTTAATTCACAAAATTTCATCAATTCTTTACAAAATTCATAAAATGAAGTCAATTTGTAACAAAATATCATAAATTCCTAAAATATTGTCAATTCGTTAAAAATTTAAAAAATCCGTTACAAAATTCCTCCAATTCGTAAAAAAATTAGAAAATTCGATAAAAAAAATTTCATAAATTCGTTAATTTTTTTTATACAAAATTCGTAACAAAATTAAAAAAAAAAAAAAAAAAAAAAAAAATCAAATTCACCAAAACTTCATCAATTCCACCAAAAACCACAAAAACCTTAAAACCTCCACAACAAAATTCCACCAATCCAATCCAAACCAAACCAAAATCCAAATCCCCTTACCCCCACCCACCCATAAAACACACCCAAACCCCCACCAAATCCCCAAATCCTCCATAAACAATTCCCCACCCCACCAACTCAATCAATTAACCCTCTCCATTTACCCCATACACTGTAACGTTATATATTTCCTTAAACTCCTCATTTCAAAGCCGATGGCAAACTCCAATTGTTTAATCGTTCAAGTCACGCACCGGCAGGTGATTCTGACCGCTGATGAATCAGCCTCGATTCTCCCAGGCCAAATTATTGGCAGTTGAAGCCTCGAAACTCCAGAAAAGTAAAGAAAGAAGGAAAAAACAAGGAAAAGAGTGTGTGCTTTTCGTAAGTCCATGAATCAGTGCAGAAATAAGGCAGAGGTCAAGCCAAGCAGAAGGGCAAATCTGAACACGAGACAAGAATACGATAAACATCGAAATCGGGGGACAGTGTTGCAAAAGGCAGTTTAGAGTGGCTGCTGGTGTCAAAGGATTACAAGATGAGAGTTGAATGGGGTCCGTGATGCGGGATCACAACGGGAACGTGATAGCGCAAGAGGTGGGTTTGTTAATTGTGAGTTTGTGTTTTACTTACCAGAGTGTGGGTGGAGGGTGGAGGTGGTTTGGTTTGGCGACTGTGGTTGGGGGTCATGGTGATGGAGGTCTGCTGAAAGTGGAAAAGTGGGATTAGTTAGTGTGGGTGATTTTTTGGGGGGAATTTGAATTGATTATGTAAAAATTGGGTGAAAATTGTGAAAAAAAGGTTCGGATTTTAAGGTTTTCGTTGGTAAATTGGTAAAAATCGTTAAAAATCTTTGTGAATTTCGTCATTTTAAAATCTTTGTAAATTTTGCGAAAATATTAAAAATCATTGCAAATTTTATAAAAATGGTTTAAAATCTTTGTAAATTTCGTGTAAATCAATAAATGAGTAAAAAATGTTGCAAATTTCGTGAAAATCCTTAATAACTGATGAAAAATTAATTTTTTTTTATAATTTCATAAAAATTCACCACAAAATTAACAAACCCATTAAAATTATTAACAATTTAACAAAATCACAAAAAAATTAAAAACTTCACACAAAATTTATAAATAAAAAAAATCCCATCAAAAAGTCACATTCTTAAAAACTCATTAAACACCATCACAATCTCCAAAAAAAAAAAAAATTCCCCTCACTCACCCCTTCAAAAAATCCAACCCATCCCTCAAAAAAACAGCAAACCTCACCACCCAAACACCGATCCTCCAACTCTCACCATCACTGTCCCTTCGGCCTTCCTCCCTCGCCTCGCAAATCACTGCACGCGACGGTCACTGCGTCGACTCAGGTGCGCCGAGCGAGAAATCACGTGGCCGAGAGAATACCAACCAACAGCCCAAATTGAAAGCCAACGACGGAAGCCCATTTCGGAATTTGTTTGGCAACACCATCATGAGTCGCGCTCGGGCCTTTCAACCAATCTCCTTCGGCCGGACAATAGACGGAGCCACGCGTGGCTACTTAACGCGCAACGACCACCGCCATTAACCTAATTAAATGCCGGCGACGGGTCGCCTTTATCCTTCCTTTATGAGGTGACCAACACTGATTACCAGGTGAAACCAATCACACCCCACTCCCTTTACCAACTTTTCTCTTTTGCACCCCATCGTTGTCCGTGTACCATTTCCACCTTTGCTTAATGGACAATTCCCATCGATTTTTCAACGACTGACCGCGCGCATACGTACACCACCATACGGACATCGAGCTCTTTTCTGTTTTTTTCCTTTTTTTTCTATTTTTTTTATTATTTCGCTCGAATCACGATACAACTCTTGACTGCACGATTTATGACAATGACGTGTCGACTCACTTCATCGAATTTCATTTTTATTTTTTTTATTTTTAATGCAATTTTTTTTTGTTTGGATTTACAAAATGTGGGGTACGCAGAGTTATTTTGAGTACACCGAAAAATGGGGTATTGAAATTGGGGTACACCAGTTGTTGTGATTCAAATTATTTGTTGAAACTTAATTATTATCAAATTGTTGTTATTAAATAATTCCATTTGTACTTTGAGGTCTCTGGGGTACGCAATTCCGTTACAAAATTATGGAGTTTAATTGAGGGTACTCCCTTGGTATACCCCTAATATTTGAAAAATGGCCGTAAAATAGTTAATGGATGTAATTGTGTTGGATTTTGGAGGTATTCAGTGAGGAAAGAGTTAATTTGTGTGATGTATGTGTGGGGGGTATGTTGTGTTTGGTGAAATGTGGTTGAGCTGTGTGTCTAAATGATGGATTAGTGCGATTAAGTTTAGGTATTGAATTGAGCGTTGAATGTGTTTAAATGAGTCTAGAAATTGAAATGGGTCGAAAAAGGAGTTGGAATTGAATTTTAAGGGGAAAATGTGTCTGAAAAGTGTTTTTCAGCTCAATTTTTGAAATATGAGTACAATTTGGTTATCATCCATTAAAACTTAAACGGGTGTGTAAAAATTTGCATAATGTTCTATCAAAAACTCGAATAAAATGACGAATGTATGAATTAATACATTATAAAAAAAAAAAAACTGAACACATAACTCAGATCGGAAATGTCCAAAAAATTGTCATTTCGTGTTTATACTAACAAATAAAAGTGAAAAAAAAAAACTTTTATGGTTATCGATAAACATGAAAATGTGACTGGGTGCATTTAATATTATTACTAGTCCCGAGTAAAGGCTAACAACACTATAAAAGTCACTTCCGCGCCAAACTTGAGCCGATGGTTCCTGAGTTGGAGATAAAATTTCAATTACGGCTTTTGTTTTCCTCGAAACAAAAGTTTTTCATCTACCGCCTTCTTGTTTTGTTTCCTCTGTCTTGCGGCGTCTTTTCTCTATTAATTGCGCCGGATTTTGTGTTTAAAATGTTGTTGTTGAGTGCAGTAATTGAGAATCAAGTAATGGCGATACCAAAAATAACTTAGATAAATATTTCAAGGTGTCAAGTGTAATTGGTTGTGTTGTGTGGTGTTAATTAAGGCAAATGTTTCAATTACAGAAATGGTACTGTATAACACGGGATAAATTGTTGTGTGATGTAGTGTTGCTGTCTGGAGGGAATTTAAAGGTATTTCCGGTTTGATTGGGGGTTTAGTGAAGGAATTGGAGTTGATGTTCAATTTTTAACCGGCTCCGAAGAGTTAAAAGTTTGATTCCTGTTCCTGTCTTTTGTCTGATGCATTGTTAAAAGAAGACAACCTCAAAGTTGGTGTGGTGAATGATTTATGGTTATAGAATAGGAATTCTGAAAGAAATTGACCTGAGATGTGTTTAAAAAGCAATAATGGTCTAAAATATTTGTAAAATGATGCTAAAACCAAATAATGGCTGGAAAAGTTGTAAAACAATGTGAAAAACTTAAAATTGTTTGCGAAACAATGCAAGAACCAAACAAAGGTTTTGTAAATAAAGCACAAAACCTAATGATGATATGTAAACAATATAAAAAACTAACCAAAAAAAAAGCACAAAATATGATAATATTCTGAACTATTCATTAAATAATGCACAAAACTCTAAATAATTTGAAAAAATTGTAAAACAATGCACAAAACCTATTAATAGTATGCAAAAACTTCTACAACAATGCACAAAATCAAACAATATCATTAAAAAAAAACCCTGCAAAACAATATCCAAAGCCCTACTTCAAAATACCAATCTCCTCTCTCTCTGAAACCTCAATAACACCCAAAAAAAACAACAACACCCAAATCCAAATTTGCAACCAACAACTTCAATTACCAAAAAAAAAAAAAAAAAAAAAAAACCCAAAAAAACACCAAAATTTAAAAAAATAGACATCCACCAATCCCTCACCCTCAAAAATCACACTTTAATCCCAAACCCATCCTTACAAACCCTGTCAAAACCCCTTTAACCTGAATGATTTTGTCAGAAATGAAAGTTGGCATTCTATCAGCAATCTATTAAACCCAACAGCGACCTGTGCAACATTGAATGAAGTCCTTTGGTTGTACATTCCCTCCACCCATATTATTTTCCTGATATTAGATAGCTCAGACAGAGAATCAAACAGTCCTCTGAGACATCAGAGATCATGTGCCGAAGCAATAAACTCTTCTTTTCTTCCCCTTCTCTTCTATTGCTTTAATAAAATCGCTTAATGTTTTGATTGCGTTTCTCATTTGCTATTTGCTCGCAAATAATCATTTTAATTGTTTCTTTTTTCCCCTCAAACCCTTTACTTCGACTCATTTTCTTTTTCATTGTATTTAATAACGGCAATATGCCCATCATTGAAACTTTACGAACCGATTTTCCTCTTGATTTATTCGCAGAAGAATAAATAAATTTGCATTTTATTGCGTTGTGACGGGAGATTCGGAGAAAATAATAGTTCGATACGCTGTAATAATTCTTACCACGTGCAGGGATTTGTTAGGGGTTTAAAATCACTTAAAATGAGTCATCTGCATCCTCTAAGTGAAATTATTGTAAGACAAAGTGAAGCTGTGATGCTGGGAGTACAAGCGCGCTGTGTAATGCAGGAAAGCCAAATCAAGTCTTAAGCTGGATTGTTAAGGGGCAAAAATCGAATATAATCAAATTTTGAAAATTTTGAAAATTTTACACTCAAACAGATGTAAAAATTTGTGTGTCAAATGTTTGAAGAGTATCTACAGATTTTTAGAAGTTTTTTTGAAGATTTTTTTACAGTTTTTAGGCCGACTTTGTATACTTTTTACAGATTTTTTAGTTTTACTTCAAAATTTATACATTTTCAGCAGTTTAATTTAGAAAAAATTAATTATTTTAATGACATTTCAATATTATTTCCACATAAATTCACATTAAATAATTAATGGTATAACTGAAACTTTATTTACACATCACGTCAGCTTTAAATTTCCGGCTTTTTTTGCTTGGAAGTGAAATATATTACAAAGAAAAACCGCTTATGTTATTACATGCAAGAATGTTTAGATTTATAATCAGGACTAGCTGGTTAACCCGGCTTCGCTCGGGATTTGTAAACATGTTTGGATGAAAGATACAATATTTTTGTTTAATTTATTTTCATTAGTATCATTTTATT
>JAQIXT010002139.1:0-12081 GCA_034700445.1 Stenotaenia linearis
TATGCAATTTATATGTGGAAATCAAGATCAAGAGCAAACCCAAAAATTTATTTTTTCGGGTTTTATCGGGTTCAACCTGATTTTCCAAAAATTGGTTCGGGGGGTAAAAATCGGGTATTTTCGGGTTTAACCCGAAAAATCCATACCCTAACCATAACCTCCTGTAGTACACTACAAGGGGTTATGCACATACAAACAGGAATGTGACGAATCCTTTGCCCCACTGCTCGATTTTCATTCTCATTTTTCTAGTCCTGGCCAAAAAAATTGTCGCAAGTCTAATGCTACACAGTACTGGGCATGATGACAATTTTTTTGACCAGGACTGTACAATAAACCCTTTGTCTTTTAGGTCAATTTTTATTCATTTATTTAATTGAATTTATTTAATTGAATTTGAGTTTGACAATGGAGAAAGTCTCGATATAAATTATTTAATTATTCGTCAAGACTATATCACGAACATACTGAATTTCTATGCAAGTGACTAACAAAAAGTGATCATGTGCGCAAGGATAAATAAAAGTAATGAAAAGGCTGAAATACCATAGAGAAAAATAACAAGAAAGTAGACGCCGCTTGTTGTGATCACTTTGGGACCTCCCGAAATTGATCACAATAACCGATTGATAACAATAGCCAACAAGACATAAAATGCAGTTTTTACCACTGTTTTCCATTATTATGTTAAAAATTCAAATCTAAAAGGTGTTTGGTAAATTTTAATCTCTTATTATAAAGAAAAATTGATTTTGAATCATTTTTGATCAAATCAAGTCTCTTTCTACACTATCAAGTCTGTTGCACTACTTTTAATAACTTTAAAAAATTTTATTACACTTTATAGACCTTAAATATAAAGAAAAATATATTTTGAGTGTGATTTCACTTTTCTGTTGCCAGAGTATACAAGATTAGAATTTAATTTGGATGAAAAGTGATGCAATAACTGAAAAAATGATTACAATAACCGATAATTTTTCAATGAAAAAATACCGTCCGGTTTGTACTTTGTAAAAGTAGTATCACATTAACCGATTGAGTCCAATAAGGGGTGTCTACTGTGACAGTAAAAAATATGTCCCTTTTTGGGTAATTTTCTTACTATGCCATGCCATTTTGGTGAGAAAACTTTTGGTGAGTTTTTGAGTCGGAACAAAATTTATTGTCAGAGCTATAATTTCATTAGCAGCAAATCTATGAGCCAATGCATTTCTTTTTGTTAATTTGTTACTTGCTGTTTTAGGTCGTGACTTGTGAGTCAATAACCTTAAAGTTTGTGAGAGGACAAATCTTACAAATTATTTAACATTAATAATGTTGAAGTAGTCATTGAAAGTTATTTCGTATTGAGACTGAGGTTTCTCTTTTCTAAATTTAATTTTTTAATTCAATTTTATGATAGATACAAGTGGACTCGATCTTTCGTTAGGCTTTATTCAGGAGCCTACCGATGTTACGGCAGAGAGGAACCGTCCTGTGGTCGTCAATTGTTCAGCATATTCTGTAAAGGAATATGGTCCAGTTCTTGTAACGTGGAGGCATAAAGTATGTGGAGTAAATTTGTCTTGTATTATAATTGATTTGCTTTCTTTTATAATTCCTTTTAGGGAATAGAAATAAACGACAGTAGGAGAGAAGTGTTAGCAAATGGATCATTACTTTTCCATAAATTAATACATCAAAAGAAGTCGAGCGATACCGACACCGGTGAATACCAATGTGTGGCTTCCAACACAGTTGGGAGCCTAGTAAGGCCAATTAAGATAACAATTGCCAGTAAGATAATTTTTTAATTTTTTAAATCATGTTTAGAAGAACTAGTCTTTTTCTGGGAAGCGAGACTTCCAGTAACGATGGTCTTCGATTCAAATTGAAAACGAGGCTGGGACTGCAAAAATGGGTCATGCTGCTCAAATGAGAGTTCTGTAAAAGAAAAAACCCAATCTGTTGATCAGCCCGAAAGTTGATTTTCCTTCAATAATAACTGAGAAAACTAGTTATTTTGAAGTGGTGCAGATTGGATAGTGACAAGTCCGGACATTTGCAAAATGGAATGAAGATGTGCAGATAACCTACAAATTAATGGCTTATTGGTTCTTATTTGGTTAATAGAGAGATTTAGCAAAACAAAATTTGTAACGTGTAACTTATAAAATTCCATGTTAACTAGAAGTTGGACGTGTAGTTAACATGGAATTTTACAAGTTACAAGTTAGAAGTTTTGGCTCTGCTAAATCTCTCTAATGTCATTGCTCCTAAATGTTTTTGATATGAAACCACCAATTCTTTTGGTGATTTCTACGTCAATCGTCGATTACTTGCCAATCTGACAGTAAGTTTTTTGAAGCAGCTTGATATACAGGTCAAACCTCGTTATTACGAACTAGCTTATTGCGAATTCCTTGTTTTAACGAATTTTTTAACAAGTTTGGTTGGATTTCTATCCATTCATTCCATGTTAAAAAATTCGGATATTACGAACTCTCGATATTGCGAACAGATTTGAAGGTCCCTTCGAGTTCGTTATATCGAGGTTCGACCTGTATTGGGTTTGTAAATGATTTTTTCTCACTGCCTCTAAAACATTAACTGTGTATGGAAACAGAAAGGATTAAATAAATTATAATAATATATTTCCAATTTTTTATGGGGATTTTTTTAATTTCTGGAGACAGAAATAAATTAATACCAAAATCTAAACTTTTTACAAGAATGGAGTGGATTCAACTGAGAAATGATTATAACCTACAATACTGTATTAACAAAAGAAATACCAATGATTCACCAATTTGGAGTTTATCTGCACATTTTTATGTCCATTTTGCAACTGTTCTGATCATTTTGACTTGTTAAAATCTTCACTACTTCAAAAAAGTAAGTCTTCTGAGTTATTATTGAAGGAAAATCAACTTTCTTTTTTTCATTTTCAAGCTAAAGAATCGCTGATTTTAAATTTTTAAACCGTTTAAAGTAATTTTAAATGGTTAAAAAGTTATGTTTGAATAATTATTTTCAAGATGTCCGGATAGTTTTGACAGACAGTGTAAATATATTTATAAATACTATAATGCTAATCAATTCAGTTTAAAATCAATTTTGTAAATTAAAAATTTAAACTAAGTTATTAAGGATTTAAAAATTTAATTAATTTATTTATATTTCACTTGTAAACTAATGATTTTGATTATTTATAATTTGTTAGTAGTGATTAAATGTTGAAGTCTTCTGAATTATAAATTATTTCAATTGCATTCTAAATTTCAGTAAACTTTAGCCAATTTTAATTGAGCTTATTACAGTTGCAGTTTTCAGGCGACATGCGCAACAATCGCCAAATTGATTGTTGTGCAAAAGTCACTTAATAGACCACAAAAATCACGAATTCGAGATCTGATGATGACGAGAGTTGTCGAAAAGCTTAGTCAACAAAAATAAAAATTTTGTGAATCAAACATACACGTTAAAAAAGCGTAAAAATCCCAAAATAAAAATCACGAAGAGATTTTCTTTTGAACAAGTGTCTTATGGGGGATGACTTTTAAAAGTCGTGACGTGTTTTGCATCACTTCTGCTTCATTAGCAGTACAAGATCTCATGATTTTACTAACATTAAAAAATATTTTCTTCTTTTAGTTTTCTAGCTGAAATATATATCAACACTTTTTTGGCTAAGGAATGTTAAATTTTATAGTTGATATTACTGTTGAAGATTAATTTATTGTTTTGTTACGCAGATTTTTCTCGAAAGTCCATGAAGGAATCTCGGAATCAAGTGGTCGAGGAAGGAGACGTTGTGCGGTTTGTGTGCCAAATTGCAGCTATTCCACCTCCGGTCTTCACTTGGCAAAAAAACAAAGAAAATATACCTCAAAACTCAGATCGATTGTAAGTACAATCGGACCCGCTTATAGCATCAATCAAGGGACCGCACCAAACGTGACGCTATAAGCGGGTTGACGCTATAGCCGAGGTCGCTACTGGCGGGTCCAACTATTAAACATACACATGAAGGAAATGATTAAAAATGTTATTTAAATTACAGCATTACTTTACAAAACTCAGGAACATTATTGATCAAAGGGGCACTGATATCAGATACGGGTAGTTATCGATGTATAGCAACAAGTTTGGGAAATCATCGTCGAACTTCAGAAATACATTTAACTGTTAAATCAGGTAATGACATTTAACTACTGTGATAACCGATTTGTAAGGAAGATTAATCTTAATAGTTTGGGCTAACATCTTTGGTAATTTTACACTGTTCAGAAGTGAGAATCTCCTGAATATATTTCTTTACAAATCAAAACTTTCAATTTGTGCTGTTTGGTTTTCTTTGTATACAATATTATTTTATGAGCTAATTTAAATAATTTTTTTTAGCATCAAAAAAATTTGTCGCTCCACTTATTATTAGTCCAAAAACTATAGTATCAGTAAAGGCAGGTGAAGAGGCAATAGTGGAATGTGCTGCAACAGGGTATCCAAAACCCAAAACGCGTTGGAATGGAAACAGTAAGTTATTTTAGATTTTTTAATTAATAAGTCATGTGCAGCAGTGATTAATTTTCATATGGGCAGCAATCATTTCAATGAAAATGTTACTGAAAAACTTTTTGCTATTTTTTTCGCTACAACAAAAATTACATCACGTGATTTGTTTGCTTACATAAATCATGTGATCATACGAAGGAGACTTACCGCAAGTTTGAGGTCACATGATTGTTTCCAAATATATAAATGGAATCAATAATCAAAATGATTGCATCTTCAAGTTTGGCATGGCAACAACACCTAATCAACAGGAAACTATTCAAGCTAAAGTTTAATTTTTGTTATGAATTTGTATAATTTCATAAATTGTGTTTTCTTCTAAAATTTCTAATCAAAATCCATAATGCAGAAAAAGTAGCGAAAAAAATAGCTAATTTTAGGGGTTAGTATCTTATTGAGTTACTGAAAGCGGTTGCGTGCTTAAACAGTTTCATCTATCATTAGCGGTAGCGTAGCATGCTACTTTTTCTGGCTAGCGGTCATAAAACTGCTAAAATGATGTACATATTGTGTGTAGCACATGAAGTGCAATAATAGTACTGTAATTAGAAAGAGATGTTCTAAGCAACTAAAATTTGTTTCTTACTCATCTCATTAAAGGAAATCATTATTCTAATTTCTAATATTTATATTGTTAGATATGGTGAACTCGAGTCGAATCTACAAAATGGAGCCCGGGTTACTGGTTTTCAGGAAAACATTACCAGGCGATACTGGTCAATATACGTGCAATGTCTCCAATTATCATCCAGTCACCAATGAAATTCGCTCATTAACTCAAACTATCAACTTGCAAGTATTGGGTAAGTTGAAGACATTTCAATACACTGGGAACCAATAAATCAGTTATAAGGAAGGAAGGAAGGAAGAAATACTGCTTAAGGTCACAAGCGGCTACAAAGGCCATACGCGACCTGTCATAATAAGAATAAATTTACAGAATAAAGAACTTTACACAATTCCAAATATATACATAATAGTAAATTTTAACACAGATATATCTAGTCACTAGTATCGATGTAATTAGTTTTTTTTTTAAATTGACAGGTTAAAGCAATTTAATTATTTTAAATTGTGAAAATCATGGAAATATATCTGAATTTTATTTTTCTGTTACAGTGCCGCCTACGTTCATTAAACGACCACAGTCATTTGTAGTGCCATCTGTTCAGACTGTTCGATTTGAATGCGAGGCACAGGGAAATCCGGTACCTAAAATACAATGGTTAAAGAATAGCGAACCTATACACACCAACGGACGTATCAAGATCAAAAATTACGAACTTGTTATTCTTCAAACAGTTACCAACGACTCTGGATTGTATCAGTGTATCGCTCAAAATTCAGTCAGCCGGATTTCGGCCGACGCGAGGTTAAAGATTAATATGTCGAGAGATCAGCCTGACCCTCCTTCTGGATTGACGGCCAGAACGTTATCGAGTATGTCGATAGAATTATCATGGAATGCATCGACTTCGAGAAACGGTTTGGCTATTCAAGCTTATACAGTGCATTATGCTCCCACGTTGGGTGGCGATGAACTTCAGAAAGTTGCAGTATCACCAAGCTTTACTGTTGATATGCTCAAACCATTCACAAATTATACATTTTATGTGCGTGCTTACAATGGACGAAGTGCAAGTGACCAATCCGAAGCTATAATATGGATTACTGGAGAGGATTGTAAGAATTCCAGATTTGGTTGAATTTTTTTAATGATTGTATTGCTTTTTAGTTTATTCTTAAAGTTAATTCTTAAAGTTAATTTTCAAAATTTAGTGTTTGGGATAATGGCAGATTCTGCAGTTTCATTGGAATCATCTTGACTTTGTGAGGTCTCCGAACTGAACTGAAAACCAAACCGATTTGGATCAGTTTGGTTTGAAATCCGGAGCCGAGGCTCATCAAGTTTATTTAGGGGGGGGGTAGGATATGCATTGGTATATAAGAAACTAGAATAATTGAAATAATATGCATTCGAGACCTGATGATGACAACGAGAGTTGTCGAAGAGCTTAGTCAACAAACAAAATGAAAATTTTGTGAATCAACATACACGATAAATCTTATTCCTGTGGTTGGAAATTAATTATAATTTTTAAATTTATTATTTTATTTTTCGTTCATTTAGTAAGTGATTTGAATTTTTTTTCTTTTTGAGATTGCATTTATTTAATAAATGACTACAAACGTAATGTAAACGCAGCAGTTGCATTTCATCACATAAGGTCTAATCAGAACCGAACCAAACTGCAGTTTTGTCGTTCGGATTGGTTTATCTGGAATCTAGTTACACTAAATGCCAAGGGGTCACAAAAACCTTTGATGTAATGAAATTTTTAATGAAAAGAGAAATAGAAATTCTTTAGAATAGAAAGCTCTATTCTTACACAAATAAGTAAAAATAATGAGTAGCTAATAGAATAAGACCTAAGAATTCTTTCAAATGTAAAATATAATATGAAGATCAATTAGTCTTGCTACTATTTTGGCATTCGAAAACAATTGTTAATGATCAATGATTCATTAAAAATGGTATTGATGTTTCCCAAGTAAAAAAAATTCTATAGATTCTTGTAGAATTAGTTCATAAAACTTTAATTGAATTCTGTAGTCAATGTTTATAGAATTGACTTTTTGGGCAACTTCTTTTCTGTAGGGAATTGGTCTATAAAATATTTTCATAGAATGATACGCAGCATTCCACAATTTATTTCTACACAATTTTAAGTTTATTTTTTATTTAATTTACTTCAGTTAATTTCTTTTAAAGATCAACAATCAGAGTTCTTGTTATGCTTTGTTTACACAGTCGGACCCGCTTATAGCGTCAATCAAGGGACCGGGCTTAAATTGACGCTATAAGCGGGTTGACGCTACAAGTGAATCTGCTTACAGCGTCAAAGTGTTGGCCGGACCGCACCAAACGTGACGCTATAGCCGAGGTCGCTACTGGCGGGTCCGACTGTACTTGAAATAATCTTAAGATGAGAAAAAATAATTTACAAAATTCTGTTGATTGCATTTGAAATTTTATAGAAGACTAACTTTGTTTACTTTATAGAATAGTAGTGAAACAAAATCAACAAGTCTATGTAATTCCTTAGTCTATAGGATAATGAATTAAAAGGTTTCAATAGAATTTTTTTACTGGGTTGACTGTTTTATCCTTAGAAAACCCCTTTGTTTAGAACCTGTTAATGGAGGCAGACAGACATTGTATTGTTTAAGGTAGCTAGCGGCTAGAAAGGCCATATGCGACCTGTCACAATAATAATAAATTTACACAAAATCTAATTTTTAACGTAGATCTAATTATTCCTACACATTAATGGAAATACATATGTTCTCACTCATAGCTATACAGGGTGGAGGTAGGATATCGTCCTCATCCTAGATTTTCATTGATTTCTGTTTAAATTTCATTAAATTTTAAATTATTTATGTTACTTGGTTTCAACTTTAAATTGCTACACGTGAAGGCTATCAAGAATATACGCCTTTAACATATCTTTGTGCATATCTTTGTGGTTTGAACTTGACTGCAAGTATTTAATTTTTTCCCTTCAACTTTAGTGCCCGCAGCTGCTCCATCTGTTGCACTCACGAGCAGCAGTCCAACTACTCTTCACGTTTATTGGGATGAATTGTCAAGTGAATTGGCTAGAGGAGTCATAGTAATGTACAAAATACAATGGCGGCGACGTAACTTTCCATCGCATTACATTCAAGAAGTGTCTGGTGATTTGCACGAATACACCATAACCGGTATTTTTGCAAATTTACAATATTTACCGTTGGATATTATTAATTCCATTTATTACAGGATTGCAAGCTGGTGGCAAATACGAAGTTCGAGTAATGGGAGCAACAAAATTTGGATATCCAATACTCTCAGATGACATGTGGCCTTGGGTTCAGCACATAATGCCAAGTCAAGGAACAGTTAAAGGTAATTAAGTGCAGCACTGTTAATTTGGTTGGAAATAAATGGATTTTTCACTTTTTTCTTTTCAGTGCCAGCATCGCCTATATTGGATTTAACTGTGGTTAATGCAAGCTCGATTAAAGTACAGTGGAAAATTCCAGAAAATAACGAATGTACAGTTATTGGCTTCAAGCTGGCTTATCGAAAACAGAATTTTAAATTACGGGATCCTATAAACATACCAAATAATTCTACTAATTATTTTCTACTCACTGATTTACGTAAGTGCTGCAAGTTCTTGCATTGTGCAAACATTTTAACGCCCTTGCCCCTGCAGTGCCACAATCTTGGTATGAAGTGCATCTGATTGCATATAATGAGAACGGTGACGGACGGGAGTCTGTACGACAAGTGCAGACATATCCAGAAGGTGATCCTCAGTCAGATGGAAAATATTGTAATATTTTTTAAACAAACATGATGATTGTTTTATAGAGTTTGCACTTTATCGGGGATTTTAACATTACATTACGACCGAATATTATTCATGCATAATTTAAATGCTACTGAGACAAGTTCATTTAAATGAATCGGGCCAGAGTTACGATTAGAGTTGGGCTCGGATATCCGTAGATTATCTGCTGACAATCATGGTTGCGGATTTAGCTTTTGGGCTGGACTGCGGTGCGGTCAACTTTTTTAAGTTGCAGTCAGTCAGAAATTTTTGCAAATAACCGGTTGACCACATGTGAATTTTTATGTCAAATCATTAAATATTAATCAAACTTCGTAACCATTGTCCGCATGTTATATGGAGCAGAGTCTAATGAGATTTTTGATGTTCCGAGATAATCAAAATCAAATTGTTTTTATCTCAGTGTAAATCATGCAATATCGCATTTACGAGATATCACAATAATATAATAAGATGCGGTTGCGGTTTCTAAAAATCTGTCTGCGGGTAGTTGAGCCCAGCTCTAGTTAGGATAGGGTCTTTGACATAAAGTATTTAATCAGAAGTGTCTTTAATCTTATTCTTCCCATCTTTCAATATCAAATGAATAATTAATTACTCAGATTCTTCAGGTTTCCTTTGAACAAATGAATTTACAAAACTTTTTACTTATTTTTCCAAATTATCCACCTAATTATTAAACAACCGGTAATTGTAAATTATAAAATCTTTAAGTGCAGCTCTAACGTAAATTAAAATTTAATCTCTACGTTGATTATGATTGCAACAGATAATTCACAAATCACTTACATTATTGTTGAATCTCCATCGCATTTGGAAGCCGTACCGACAAACTCAACGAGTATCTTGTTGTCTTGGAAGGAACCTGTTACTCATAAAAATATTAGTTACTTCACTGTTCGGTATAATCCAGTAAGAGACGGTCACGTTAATGCCTCGTCTGTGACTTATATAAACAGGTAAATATAATTAAATTGCACATAATTTTGTTTAATTGAAAAATGAAATTACTTTTAAGTACAAGAAAAGAAGTGTTAGTAACTGGTTTATCGCCCTACACTTTATATGAATTTTCTGTCCGCTCACACAATACGGATGATGTTGAAGGGCCATACAGCAGCAAAGTGGAATGCAAAACACAGGAGGATGGTACCATGAATGAATTTATAAATGAATTTATCAAATTTTACAAACTTTTTTTCATTTCCACAGTTCCTTCTGAACCGACCGATGTGAATTGGATTCCTTTGGATGCTCAGTCAGTTCGTCTCACCTGGAAACCACCCAAATTTGCGAACGGAATTATAACTACTTATTATGTGATTTATGATTCTCACAGAGATAAAGCGTGTCAGATTCACAAAGGAATTACTCAAGAAACAAATGGTAAGTCAGTGATTATATTCACTCTTCAATTGTCAGCCAATCGGAAGCAGAGAAATGTTTGAATTGGATCAATCACATTAGCAAAGGAAGGAAGGAATACCGTTTAAGGTCACAAGCGGCTGCAAAGGCCGTATGTGACCTGCCACAACACCAATAATAAGTACAAATCAACAAAACGTTAACAATACCAAAAGTCTAATAGAATACAAATTAAACAACAATCCAGCAATGGATTTGTCGTAACGAGGTTGAGTAGGAGAAACTTATTGTGATATGTTTTGGCCAATTTTAAACATTTGATTCGTGAAATAATCCCTCGAATACCACTTGTGAACATAAGATTATCTCATAATTTTTCCTCCTATGGCCGGCTCTAGCACGATAAATCACGTGGAGAATTCGGAAAAATTATTTCGATAATTTACTGTTCACTCGTGGCATTAAAAGTGATTTTTGATTGATTTTGTTTAAATTTTTGATTTGAAGGATCGGAATTTGCCAGTGTGTTGAAAGACTTAGTGAGCAATACACCATATTATCTGTGCATGCAAGCGAAAACTAGAGCAGGCATCGGATCTGCATCAGAAGTAGTTACCTTAAACATACAGACAAGCTTGAGGAACCATTCCAACGTTCAATCGAGTATGGATAATGGATGGGAGATAGGAAAATTGTATACTAATGATTTTAATAGGCACTTCTGAGGAGCAGCACGATCCTCAACTCGGAATCATTTTAGGCTTTACAATTGGTATCACATGCATGATTATTTGTGCATTAGTGATTATTATTCGAAATAGGTAAATGTAGTTTTTTGAGTTTTTGTCGACGTTTTATATTATTATTGTGTGTTGTAGATGTCACTCTTCGGATCCACTCAACCAGCGATATTTTCAACATGACAATAAGCGTTGCAATGGTCATGTCAACGCCGAAAATACCCGTGAAATGGAAAGTTTTATGCCAATGTTGACTCAGATTAATGCCAACACACCACATTTGGATACAAAGGTCAGCTTTTAAAAAGAATGTGGCAATGACTTGTAAGTCAAGAATGATTTTTCTTTATTTCCAATAGGGTGGATATCCAATAACATGTTGTAATGGTAAACGAAACGGCTATTGCCATGCAGTACTGCAGAGCAATCATGTGTACAAAGGCAAACAAAATAAGCCATCCACGAATATTATAGAAAATCCACAGGTATTTGAAATAGTCAAACTTCTTTATAACGAAACGCTAGGGACCACAAAAAACATTGTTATAATGAGTTTTCGTTATAACGAATTTATAAAATTTTGTCGCATTTTGTTTTTATGCTCTGTCTTATAGCCTATGATTCGAAATGTTACTTAAGGGAAACAATTTAAGTAAAACTAACTTTTTCTGACCTAAAAATCATATTATTATTCGATAACAATGTGTCATTCGTAACTTTTGGATATTTCTAAGTTTTTTATAGTCAGAAAGTGAACTTGGAACATAAAAAAAACTCATTATAACGAACAAATTTTAAACAACCAGTTCGTAATAGGCAGGTTTTTGTCGTAAAGAGTTTCGTTATAACGAAATCCTTAATAAAGGAAACAATAGGTGCATTCAATTCCTACGGATCTAGCCACTTAATGCCAAAAGCGGTTAGATCCAACCGGAAGACGACGCAAAAAACGTCATATTCCGCTTAATCGGACAGGTCAACAATCCACTTTTCAGAAGCGACTCCAGAGTCGCTTT
>JAQIXT010002140.1:0-12074 GCA_034700445.1 Stenotaenia linearis
TGTTTTCTAACTTATAGTTATTGTTTTCTAACTTATAGTTATTGTTTTCTAACTTATAGTTATTGTTTTCTAACTTAATGTAGCTGTTAATATTATTTTTGTGATTTTGAACATTTACAGTATTGAGTCACTTTCAAACTTACTTTGTATTTGGTCATTTTATTGACCATTGATTCCAAACACCTCTTTTATTTCTTTACCAACTTCTGCTTAGAATTTCCACAAAAACCAGACATGCCTTTGAGAGCAAAATCTCATGTCTTTTCCTTGGAATACAATCCAAAAGATGCACATATTATTCTCGGTGGTTGCCACAATGGCCAAGTGGGTAAATGATAGAAGTCTTAAAAATTATTAGAAAACTTTCAGTAAAATTATTTTCACTTCTTGTTAAGTGTTCTGGGATGATAGAAAAGGTAGTGGACCAGTGGAAAGTACAAACAATGAGCATTCACACAAAGAACCAGTGTACAACACTCTCTGGATCTTGTCAAAAACAGGAACTGAGTGTTTTACTTCAGCTACTGATGGAGTTGTAGGTTTACTTAAATAAAATCCAGAAAACTTAATTGGTGAATAAAATTCAAGGTTAAATGGTGGGATATAAGAAAACTCACTGAACCATATGAAAGTTTAATATTAGATGTCACTAAGAAACCAGATATTGACAGAGAAAGAGCTCACGGTGCAACATCAATGGAGTATGAAGTGACAATGGTAAACTAAGACTATTGAAGTTTTGGTTTTTTAGTTCAATTTTAATTTTCTTCACTTTCACAGCAAACAAAGTTTCTTATTGGGACTGAACAAGGAAGTATTATTCTTGGTAACAGAAAAGGAAAATTACCTCAAGAAAAATTAGGCGGTATTTACTTTAACGCGCATACCGGACCAATTTACAGTATACAAAGAAATCCTTTGGGACTAAAGAATTTTCTCACCATTGGAGATTATACAGCAAGGGTAAGACACAACTTGATCAATGGTCTTTGACTCTACCATACATCATTGACATTATAATCATAAAGGTGTATTCAGAAGATGTTAAAGATGCTTCTTTGGTTTGGACAAAGTATGGAAATTGTAAATAGTTTGTATGTGACCTTAATAATTATGAATTAATTAGACAAAGTCAGTACCCTCTGCTCAGTGGATGTTGGAATCATTTACGTCCATCTGTTTTCTTTGTCACCACAACTGAGGGGACAGTTGAGGCTTGGGATCTTCAATTCAAGCAGAAGGAGCCCACACTCAATATTAAAGTTGCTGATGAACCACTGAAGTCGATTCGCATGCATGAATCTGGGAAGTTGTTTGCTACTGGATCAGTTGAAGGAGCTGTGAGCCTACTGGAGATTTCTGATTCACTTTATATGGCTACTAAACAGGAGAAATCAGTTTTTCTTGCAGTAAGGGTTAACTGAATTTGATTTTGTGTCCATGGAAACCAAATTTCAACAGGGCGCATGATTTAGCAGGAAAGGACGTGTCGCGAATATGAACAACCTCGGAACAACCTCGAAAATATTTCGCGGTTGTTCCAAGGTTGAAAGAGTATAAGGTTTAGACATCCGCAAAATCTGGATCTGGAACTTGTTCCGGAATTAAATTGTTCTATAGGATTTCAATGCTAGCGCGAATTGTGATGTACTAAAACCACGCTCCAAACAGTTAGGATCACCGGGATATCTAAACCTTATACTCTTGTGGTGCCGATTTTTCATCAGTCGACACCGTCGCATCTGATTTAGCGTGTTTTCATTGATTTCCTGTTTTATTTAAATAAAGGGAACATTCCCTTTAATTCCATCTTTTCTTATTGATGACCCCATGCGATGAGCCATGATTCATCGCATCCTGCAAGTGTTCAGGTGGGAGGAGTCACGTACCTCCTCTCATTCACCCACTTCATAGGGCTCCTTAACCCCATTGGCTGGTCCCCGGTATCCACATCCTGTCCTGGCTATCCCAGGGCAAAGTATATAAGGGACTGTAAACCCTTATTCTGGGCCTCTGCCTGTTACAAGTGATTTTGATGGATATGATATGATTGGACTTAAAACAGGCCTAGGACATTTTTCTTACTACATTTCAATAAATGCCGCCCAAAGCTAAACAGTCTTGCTGTACCCTGCTATAAGGTGCGGAGGGACACGCCAAAAGCTTACATTTGTCTTGCCTTACCCCCATTTTGCGTAAGGAGGGACCCCGAAAGGAACATTGCTTGTTTCACCGCCATTTGGGTGAAATAAGCCTTTTAAAACAGTTATTTTCCGTCGGTAGCCCTAAGTGGGAGTTCAAAGGAAAACGCCATTATCACCGGCCACGTCTGATGCATCGAACGCGACATAAATAGTATGCGATCGCCGTCGATTGCGTACTAACCAGGAACAACTCCAGACGTCGCCAGAACCGGCTGCCACGAGTAAGACTCGACGAAGCATTGCGACAGGGTTCCAGCTACCAAAGAGAAGAGAAACTACTCCAAGGAAAACCTGCAAGTTCCACATCAACACCAGTGTTTACGGCCTGATGCGGCATCACATCGTGGCGATCGAAGGACCCATGGAACTTGGAGAAACTACAAAATAAACCCTAGAAAACACACCAAGGCCAGGAAGCCCAAAACCTACAAGAAACAACAGAATTGTGAGTAGAAAAGGAGAGAAAGCTAAGAGGCCTAACTTGTAGTGAAAACTACAAGTTATCAACAATCAAATCAACTGCGTACTGTTGCGACTCGTTTCACAACACGTACGCCATTATTTCATGTGATTTGAGCGGTTTCATACACTCAGTCACGTGACATCATTCTTGGGCCCGTACCAAGAATTAAACACCAACTTAAGACAATAAATTAGACTAATTAAAGGGAAACTTTTATTGTAAGATTTATTGTAACTTTATTGTATTTTTGAGTTATTTGTGAGGTCTTCACAAATAACTAAGGTGAAAAAAGTAACAGGTAAGGAAATAATACACAGCCACAACACTCTTACAACCTTGGGTTGTTCGTATTCGACGTAAGGACTGAATGCGAACTGAAATGTCGCGAACAGTATCACGAGTGCCAAATTGGCACTCGTGATACTGTTCGCGACATTTCAGTTCGCATGTCCATTGGCACTGCCAATGGATATGTCGCAACTTGATTTACGGCGAAGCCATGAAGTTCCGCGAATCGAAACAATCGCAAAAATTTCTTCGTTGTTCCGATTCGCGAAACTTCCGATTTGTATGGTGGAACAACCACAAAAATATTTCGCGATTGTTCCGATTCATCATTTTATAGATGGGGGTGGGAGAGGTAAAGCATCATGTGACATAAGTACATCAAAATGTACTTATTAGGCACTATTCGTTTGAAATTTTTTCGTTGTAATGAATAGATCTTTAATTCACTTTTCGAGTATTTTTAATATTTTTAAGTTAATTTTGTTACGAGTGAAGATCGCATTTACGCTGTTAGTGACAACAGTTTGTCATGTTTTAATACAACAAATAACTCGATTCAGAATGTCGGCAAGTTTGAATAAGATACTTTCGGGACAATTATAAGCTGCGATGGTAAAAAATATTTTAACATTGTATTTTACCGAATAAAACAAAATTATTTTGTAAATTTGTTTCAATGGGTTTTAAGTTATAACGAAATTAACTTGTTTATGTGGTCCATGGAAAGTTACTCCTTTTCCACCAAGACCCCATCTTTTTTACGTCACTGTTGTCGTGGCCGTTATTTATTCTTGAATTTCTTACCTTTAACCTCTTGCAGATATCTGTTTGTAAAGAATTTACAAACAAATAAGTTGATTTGGGCAAATAAAGAAAAACGTTTGTTTCCTTTAAAATCATTTATTTAATTATTAAAAAATGTGAGAAACTAACGTTTCTCACTAAATTGATGTCTTAGTGCGAAGGCCTAAGACAAAAAGTTCAGTTTGAATGTAAACTCGTTCAAACTGGGCTGTAAGGCTTAAGTCGTTGCGATATTGGTCGCAACATTTTATTTAAGCACTTAGGAACGAGACTGCACGTAATGATTACAGTCTCTGTGGTTTTGGTGTTTTTCTACTCACTGTTTAGTAGTGGTTTGGCTTCCTTGGCCCGGTGTGTTGCCTAGGGGTTTCTTTCTGGTCTTTCTTGAAGTTCCTTCGGGTTCCTGTGTCACCACAAGGTGATGACACGCCGGGCCTTATGCACAATGGTGATGTTGGAACTTCGGGGCTTCTTGAGGTGTTTTCTTTGGTTTCTTCCTTCTCCTGGTTCCCTGTCCCAATGCCACGTCGGGTCTTAAGCGGGACAGCCGGTTCCTGCGGTTGGAAGAGGTTTCTTTGGCTCGTATGAGATCGACGGAGATCCCGTACTATTTATGCTGCGTTCGGTGCGTCGGACGTGGCAGGCGTTTCTGACTTTTACCGTTGAAAATCCCAAATAGGGCTATCGATGGGAAAATAATTCTAAAGGGTTTTGTAAGTATTTGCACTTACAAAACAAGCCTCAGTTCACCCAAATGGGGGTGAAACAAGCTATTTAAAAATAGTAAAGAATCCCTCCTCACTCAACTGGAGTGAGGCAAGATCAGAAATAGTATCGGCTGTAATCGATCGGTGATTACAGCAGATTTTAGGCTTTCGCGTGTCCCTCTGCACCTTAAATAAGGTGCAGCAAGACTGTTACTTTCGTGGGTCCCTCGCACTCAACTGGAGTACAGCAAGACATGTCCTAGGCCTGTTTGAAGTCCCATCATATCAAAATCGATATCAAGAGTTCCAAACTTATTTCAAACAGCCAAAGGCCTAGAATAAAGGGTTGTGACCCTTTATATACCTGTCCCTGGGATAGCCAGGACAGGATGTGGATACTGGGATTCGACCAATAGGGCCGAGGAGCCCGGTAAAAGGGACGAATGGGAGGTGGTCATGACTCCTCCCCTGAGAACACCTGTGAGGGATGATGAGCAATGGGTCATCATCCACCTGTGAGTAGAAAGAAGAAACAGGAATAAAAGAAAATACATTTTATTGATGTAAAAGCGTGAAGTGAGACGCGACGGTGACGATTGAACAAAATCGGCTCCACACTGTGACGTAATAAAGACTTGGAGATGTTAGTCTTTATGAAAAAAAAACGATTAATTTTTGCAATTAAATATTGCAAGAAATAATCGGTTTTTTCGGACCAGATTACTGTTCGGGTCGGATGAATATTTGTTCTATCGATCTGACCCGAAATTTTTTCGGATAGAAAAACGACATGCGGTACCGTATTTACCGCATTTCGCGGAACCGAATTTCACGGAACCGAATTTCGCGGTCGTGCGTTTCGCGCTTTTGATTTCTAATTAGGGGCAAAAAAATCGGAACAATTCGCGACACGTCCTTTCGCCCTAAATCTACCTCCCATTTCAACTGAAGTTTGGTTTCCAAGGACTCAAAATTAAAATCAAAATATTAACATATCTGGTTAGCATTGCATAAAATAAAGAATATGTAAAAAAAAAAATCAAATTGTGTTAAATGGCTTTCCTGAGATGCACTGCCATTAACTTTGGCTAGTCTTAAAAGACAAATATTGTTGTGATAAACACAGTCTCTTAACATACATCTCGTTTTAAACTCTTTAAAAGAAAATTTAATTTCTAGTCCTTTGAAAGAGAAGTGAGAAGAGAGAAAACATTGGAAGGAAAATATCGTGAAATGCGAGTTCGAAGTCGCGCAGCGCCAAAAGAACCTGAACCAGAAGTTAGTTATTTTTTATCTTTTTGTCTTTCGCAATAACCGATCAATTAAATTGACTTTCTCTACAAATTCAGCCACCTCCGCCACCAGATCCATACCCATCTGCTGAGAAGGAATTCTTCAGAGTGATTAATGCATTTAGAGATTCAGAAACGAGACGAAAGACGAAATCATCGGAAGTTATCGATGAAAAAAAAGACGTAATACAGTAGTTTGCGTAGTTTTTGATTTTTTATCTCTTAACTTAAAAATGTTTTCCCACTTTTCAGGAGGAATCTGAAGGATAAAAAGAAATTTCTGAACAATTTTATAAAAATATTTTTAAAAACATATTTAAAGGTTAAAAATATAAATGAATAAAATAATTGGTTTACCATAAAGGAAAAATTTACTTTTACAGAAAGAATCTGAGAGATATACGAATAATTTGCTTCCCTGTAAAAAAAATTTTAAAAATATAAGATTTGTAGTAAAAAACTTTGTACTTCTTTTTCTGCATTGTTTTCTGCTTTGTTTTCTGCATTTCTGCAAAATAAAAAAAATTTCAGTTTGCTTTACTGCAAAACATTTTTAAAATTAGAAGAATTTTACTTTGCTTTCCTACAAAGCGTTAAGAATTAAAAACTTTTCCCGTACTTTGATTTTCTGCAAAATATTTTTAAAAAGAAAAAAAACTATAAAAAAAAGTTATTCGAAACTTTAAAAAAAAAAGGAATTGATTTATGACTCATTTTATAGCAATTCCATAATCTTATCAGTAATGACGACTGACAACGTGACTTTTCACGTGCACTTCGACCTGCAAGGAACGAAGGAACAAGTCCACATAGACGTGGACTCTCGACTTTTAACTACCAAACGTGTAACGAGATTCTATGGACGACGATATCGCGCCGATTTCTACAAGAACTTTGCCTCAAAATGGCTCCGTCTTTGAATTTAGCAACGCCAGACCAGTCGTTACAATCACAGGTAAATATTTCGAATTAATTTAAAACAAAGATATTGTAATTCCAATTTATTTCGTAATCGGTTGACAGCGTTGACATTTTATTTAAATTAGATGTAATTTAATATAGTTGGATATGTAATGAAGCCCTGAGTTTTAGATTAGAGGTCAATATAAACTTCAAAGATTGAAATCAACATTTTTAAGGAAAAATTGTTGAGTTTTAGAATGACATTGAACAACAACATGTTTTGACCCGGATTTATCGATTTTATCTGTCAAACGAGTTGAGGAATAAAATAGCGATTATCTTTTATTCTTTTTATGGAAATAAGTGATAAAAGTAGTTGTTTTTCTAAAGTTTAGGTATTAATTCCGTGAAAGGGGAAAAATTTGAGATTTTAATTAATTAATTTTATAAATTAAATTTTGAGGAATTTGATCAATGGTGTCACTGACGGTGATATAATATGTATAAAAAAGTTTTACAATTAATATTTTTAGATATTTGCATGTTTTAAAGTCGAGAGATTCATTTTTTGGTTTAAATTAAAAATATCGGAGTGGCTATTTCCGCCAAGATCTGGGGCGAAAATAGAATGAGTGCTATTTTCGAATATTTTTTTTATTATCTATATAAAAAATTTATTTTCCATTAACTATATAAAAAATTTATTTTCCATTATCTATATAAAAAATTTATTTTCCATTATCTATATAAAAAATTTATTTTCCATTATCTATATAAAAAATTTATTTTCCATTATTTATACAAAAAATTAATTTCTGGCGGAAAAAATGTAAAAATTTTAAATGAAATAATTTTTTTTTTCCATGCAGAGATTTTAAAGTGATAATATCAAAAAGCAAACAAACAGAACAAAATGACAAACTTTCATTTTAAAATATATATTGTTTAATTTTTATTTCCAGATTTAAATCCCACAGTTATTATGCCTACTTCATCAACCCCATCCCTACTATCGAATCAAATTTGTGCCATTTGTGGGGACAAATCGACCGGAAAACACTACGGCGCTGCGAGTTGCGACGGATGTAAAGGCTTTTTCAGGCGCAGTGTACGGAAAAACCAAACCTACGTTTGTCGAGCCCAAAAAAAATGCGTTATAAACAAAGATAAAAGAAACCAATGCCGCTATTGCCGGCTTAAAAAATGTATTCGCGTCGGTATGAAAACACAAGCAGTTCAGAATGAACGAGATAGTATAAAAAGTCGTCGCCAAACTTATGATGAACAAGTCGATGCGAATGGGATTTCCCTCAGTATTTTATATCAAGCTGAATCACTGCTTTCCAGTCAGGTAAAGTTATTAATAAGAAAATAAAGTGGAAAATTTGAAATAATTAAATTTTTAAAAATATATTATAGGCTAGGGATACAAATTCCAAAAACAGAAAAATTGCCACCAAAAATGATATTTCTCAATCAATAAACACACAGTTACAGATGTTAGTGAATTGGGCTAAACAGATTCCAAGCTTTTGTCAATTAGCAATGGATGATCAGGTAACGTGCACTGAATAACTAGCAAAGGGGGTGTAATTCTACTGTCAGTAGAACCAGAAGTAGTACAGAATGTCTTCTCACTCCTTAAATGAAAGCTCCAAACTACCAAGCCTGTATAAGCGCACTTTTTTATATAGGAGGTCTACAATTATCCTAAGAGGGATTATTTCTGGACGTCCTTGGGATGTTTAATTGTGGAAATTTGTAAAAGTTCATATGGGTAGATATCCATGGGGGTGGCATATATCATTCTGAGAGTGTCTATCACTATGGAGGTCCCAAAGTGATCACAAAAAGCTGCGTCTACTGTAATACATTCTGTTGAATAATTAGGTGGTCCTTTGGTGGGATCTTTGGTAATCTGCAGGATTATTGATAATGTTGTTTGGATATTTATTACAGAATGCCCTTAAGATTTCCAAAACATTAAAGATAATTACAGAACATCCTGTGGATATCTTTAATTTTCTGGAGATGTCCTTGTGCTATCAGGGATTGCTTTACTTATTTCCTCAAAATATCCGAGGACATATTTTGATTCGGCAAGACAGAAGTTTTCATTTAAAGAGGAAGAAAACATAAAATCCACTTCTTAGAATTCCATTACAAATTCTATATTGTTATCACGCACTTTCACAGATTACTCTTCTAAAAGCACACTCTGGAGAAAATCTACTATTGGGTGTTTGCTACCGCTCAATTCGATGTGACGACTTCTTACTTCTTGGAACAGATAACTACATTCCACGTGACGCTATTGATAACGACTTGAATCACTTAAGTAACAGAATTCTGGACGAATTAATCAAACCTCTACAAGCTCTTCAAATGGACAGCAACGAATTTGCTTGTCTAAAAGCAATAGTACTCTTCGATCCGAGTAAGTTGACAATAACCGTATCGTAAATACTTGGTTAATATCGTTTACTTTAGGTGCAAAAGGGTTGAAAAATTGTTACCAAGTGAAAGCTCTGAGATTTAAAGTTCAATTAATACTGGAAGATTACATCAGCGACAGTCAATATGATTCTAGGGGACGTTTTGGCGATATTCTACTCTTATTGCCGATTTTTCAAAGTATTGCGCGACAGATGATAGACGTGATTCAGATAGTAAACATGATTGGAACAGCGAAGATTGATGTTCTGTTACAAGAAATGCTTTTAGGATGTTAGTAATTCCTGTTATTATTCTGTTTGTCTTTGCTTTTTGCATTTTTATTTTTTATTTTCAATAAAGTCGTTTTTCTTAAAGTTAAAAGACAAGTATTTTAATTATGAGCAGCTTTGCTTAAGTTAATGTAATTTTTGTCTATTTTCTCATCCATCAAAACTATAATGGATGGAATTATTCCTTTGTACTTATAATATAGTTATTTGTATCTAATTTTAAATGTATTTACTACTAATTGCAATATTAACTTGCCTCTTATTTATTCTTTTAGCTATGCCTGCTTTATCCGATCCAAACTATTCAGCGATTGCTGCAGTTCCAGTACAGACGGAACCACCACATTCTGACTTCATCAATCTACACTAACTTTTTTGTGGATTAAAAACAATTCCAAATAACAGACTAAAAAAATATAATATTAATAATATTGAATGCTCTTACCGTTAATGGAAATTAAGGTTCAAAGAACTGTAAATACAAGAAAAATAAAATAACTTTCAGTTTTTTAAGAGGTTGGGTTGCTTTGGATTACAGTATGTTTTTCTTATAATTCCTAGCAGGAATGGGTAACTTACGTAATTACTTTTTTCAGTAACTTTAGTAACTTTAAGTTACTTTTTTAGAAAAGTAACTGTTCAGAATAAATTTGTACTCCACAATTTAAAACTGAATAAAAAGGTAATTTTAATTGCACAAACAACTTGTTGTGACTTAGCATCGATCACATACGTTTTACGAACAACTACATCCACTTCTGCTATATGTCGTGCCAGGAACAAACACTCAATAATAAAAAACAACATTACACCTCGATTAATATATGAAGCTATCACAATACATCAAATTCCCCCTCAGATTTATATAATAATCTATTTGACCCATTGCTGAACATCTATAACAAGCTTTGTTATGTCACTCATCTGCAAACCGTTATACGGTTTGGTTAGGAAGTCCGCAACCATTCCTGCATTTGGCATAAACGTAATATTCAGCTTATTATTTTTAATCACTTCCGTTACCATATTCACTCGTCTTGTGAAGTACTTCGTTCTAAGCTTGTGTGTTCCTTCGCTTAGCATGCAGACCACATTTTTGTTGTCACAGAATATTTCTGGCTGTGGTCCCTCGCTGTCTTCGCCTTCTATACCGTCGATTAGTTCTTTCACCCACTTAGTCTCTTTTACTGCGTCGTTCAGTGCATCCAATTCGCTTTCCGTTGATGATCCGGCAACAATGGTTTGTTTTTTCGATCTCCAGTGTAAGAGATCATTTCCTCGTCATACAATGAATCCAGTGAAGCCTTTGCAATCAATCGATCTATCAAATGATGCGTCGACAAATGTTATTAATTTGTCCTCTCTGTCTCCATATCGCAATCCGTAATTCCATGTTAGTCACAAATATCGCACAACTCTAAGTAAAGCTTGCCAGTGAATTTGCTTAGGATTTTTGTTATAACGCGATAAGCTACTCAGCACGTAACTTATATCAGGCCTGGTGTGGGTCGATAGGAACATTAGACGTCCCATCAGTTCCTGGTAAGTCGTTTGATCCACCTCCGGACTGTTCTCGTCTTCATCCAAATTTTGGTTTGGATCCGTCAGGGATTTTGATGTTCGACATTCTTCCATGTCGTATAACTTCAATAAGTTCTTCGTGTATTCCTGTTGGTGAATCTTGATTTTTCCCCTTCTTTGGTTAAGTTGAATGCCCAGTATTGTTGTTGCCACTTCGTTGGTTGTCAGTTCTAAATTTTTCCTAATCTTGTCGATTATCGTCTTTTCATAATTGTCGTCGCTCGCAACTGTAATTAGATCATCGACATGCATCCCAATCATCAAATAGTTGTCATTCTCCCATAAATAGTACAGGCATTTGTCATCCAATGATTTCTTCAATCCGATTTGCTTCAATAAATTGTCCAAGTGCATGTTCCAGCACCTACCGCTTTGCTTTAACCCATATATACTTTTGTTTAATTTGCATACATGTCTGGATTGGTCTTCGAAGCCATCTGGTTGCTTCATGTATACCTCCTCGTCCAATGGAGGTAAGCAGTCTTCACATTGTGCGTTTTTAGTAATCTTGGATTTCGTGCCACAAATGAAATTAAGTATCTGAGCGTTTTCGCTCTCATAACGGGCGCGAATGTTTCTTCTACATCTATGCCCGGCCTTTGGGCGCATCCTAGCGCAACTATGCGTGCGCGATACCGGCCAATTTCTCAGTCTTCTTTGTATTTTACGCGATAAACCCATCTGCAGTTCAAAGCTTTTTTGTTGTTTGGTTTTGGAACCAATGTCCAAACGTTCAATTTCCTCATTGAATCGATCTCCTCAGTCATGGCGGCTATCCATTGGGTTTTTTCTCTTTGTCGAATCGCTTCAGCGTAATTTCTCGGAATATAAATTTCAGAAATCACCATTGCTTTCTCACTTCGTTTCCTAATTCTTTCCGATCTCCTAACACCTTTTTTCGTCAATTCTTCCTCTTTCGTTTCACTTCCATTTTGTGTTTTTCTTCTATTTTTTCCTTTGTCATTCCTTTCTTTCTCCCTTTTTTGTTTGTTTCGATCGGTTCTTCACTGGTTTCTTCAATTTCTTCTTGTGTGACGGTTGGAATGGCGAGTGCGCGTCGTCTGCGCCCGTCGCCATAGTAACCAACCGTAGTATCGGTTGAAAAC
>JAQIXT010002141.1:0-12073 GCA_034700445.1 Stenotaenia linearis
TAAAATTCAATGTTGTTTTGCCCTCCAGCATGCAACAGGGACCCCCTAGGCCAGTTTTGAGGCCAGAAAATGAAAAAACAGCATTTACTGTGAAAATAGCAATTTTTGGCCACAGAATCCCATGCATAGCAACATTCTATAGCTATCTTGTTACTCCTGATCTACGGAATAACTCTACTTCCTAAACCTTTCAAGAATAAGATAGATTCTTTAATTCTTCCCAATTTCCAGTTTGGGAAAAGTATACCGTATACGGTAATCTTTAATTGAAACCTTTATTAACCTAAAAAATCACTTCAATTCATAATTTTAGTTTCAGTGCAATTTGTGTTTAATTTTTAATGGATAAGATCACACTCATTAAATGCTAAATTTTTGCATTGATTCTATCAGTGCATTACAGATTAACCAGATGGACTGGTGGCTAGCATCCTTGTCTTTAGAAACAAATGGTATCAGTTCAAACCCAACCAAGGCAATGGTTTTTTTTGTCATGTCTAAGGAATGTGGAACTAATGTTTTTTTAAAGACTCTTTTAGTCATATATTAAAAAATGATCTCTCATCCAAAATACAGATGTCATTGTGGTATCTAAATGACACATATGCACTCTCAGAAATATTCGGAATAAAATGATGTATAAGTATACTTTTATTATATATATTTTACTCGTCTCTCCCAGCTGAAAAAGTCTGAAGATTATCTGCAAGCCCACTTCTGTAGCTTTTTTCTGTAGAATATTGGCCGCCTCTTTAAATTTTCTATAGATTTTCGACAGTTTTCCTTCAAAATCTGAAGACTTTCTGTAGTTGAAATTAGAAATATAAATTGTGTACCAATTTTCTGCAGATTTTGTACAGAAATTTTAAAAAGTCTGTAGAAATGGCCAAAATACTGTAGATAATCTGAAGTATTTTTAGCAGGGTATGCCTGGCTATGATTATTATAACATATAAGATTTAAAAAAAGATTACCTATAATTTTATTTACCTTAAGGAATTATAATTTACTTAAAGATATAAAAATATATGTTTACTTCTATTATTTGTTAAAAATAAAACTTGTTAAAACTTTCTTAAACACAACTTCCTTTCTTTTTTTCTGAAAAAATTTTTGCCTCAATAGGATTTGAACCAACATCACTTGTTTTTAAAGGCAGGCATGCTAACCACCAATCCATCTGGTTAATCTGTAATGTTTATGCAATTTTTTAGTAATGAATGTTTGTAAATTAAAATCATTTCCTTTAAATCTAACAGCAACTATACTATTATATTCACTTAATTCTTTTTTTATTGAACCTTAGTGCAACATGAATGCAATTAAATTAAATTATTTCAATATTTACGTTTTTCGTTTCTTTTCAAAATCATTTACACGATTTTTATCCTATTTTTATGTGATTTGTAAAAAAAAATATTTTTAATCGCAATTTCTTAACCTTGACAATTCGCATTATTAAATAATTTCTAACCTTTTTATAAACTAAATTTACGGGTTAGTTTTATAGTTATAGGCACATCAACATAATTCCCAACTTGTGTGTTATAATCATAATTAATGATTTAAAAATACACAAAAAAAGACATTTAGTATTAAAAAGATTATAAAACAATATCCATCGTCCAGAAAAAAAGAAAAAAAAATCTTATTCGTACTTGAACCCAGGTCCCTGAGATCACCGGGCCAGCACAGAACCATTCTTCCATTTGACTACTGTGAATTCTTCTTTATTTCTTTTATGATAACAATCAGTCAATCACGATCGTTTAAAACATTTCATCAATAAATGATCCTAAAACCATGAATTAAACTAAAATTGCTGTACTTTTTTATTTCAAAATTTACCTTTTTATCACGCTTACGATTACGAACTACAATGAGTCAATCACAACAATCACAACAAAACATTTTCTTCCAAGTTGGCGGTAAAGACCGAGACAAAGACTTTGGATTCGGGAATATAGAAAACCTGAACTTTACGGTTGTAGCGACATCTAATAACAAATCACCTAACAATCGTAGTCTTTGTAAACTTGTGAAACACAATCAGCAACAGAAAATATTCAACGGCTATGCAGCGAAGCCATACATTATACTCTTCAATGTAGTGCAGCACAGCAAGCCAATTACACATTGCAGTTTCATTAATTTATCTGAATAACAGGATAAGCCGATAATGATGAGTAATCATTACTTGTCATTGATATTGCCTTATCTATTTTGGAGTCTCCAAAGGAAAACTGATTAAAAATTGTTCAAAAATGATTGACAGCACCAGAATTTAAAAGCGAGTTTGGAAATTCATTTTTATTTGTGAAATTTTTTTAATGTTTGTTTCATTATTTATTCTTTTTTTTAAATTGTTTATTTTTTAAAAATTGTTTCTTGATTTTAAATTTCCCTCCTTTAGACGCAAAAATAAATCACTCAACGGCACGTGACCGCGAATCATGAATTGGTGCATCTGCAATGACGTCACAATACACTTTATACGTCACAACAAAATATTTACTTTTAATTCATACAAAATCAACAAACAAACAACAATTTCTTACGAAACAAATTCAAATAAAAATTAAACCAATAATTATAATTAATATAAAACAAATAAGAACAATATAAAAATAAATATTAACAACAACAATTATTATTATTTTATAATAAAAACAGAAAAATGTTTAAAAATCCATAAAAAATAAACCAAAACTCCACAATAAATTTAAAAACGCATAAAAAAATTTCCAATCTATTAAAAAAGGCGTCGAAAAGTGACCAAAAGCAAACTTGCGCACACCGCATGCGCAGTGCACAGCGACTATGATGGCGGATTCCTGTTTCTAATGTGGAGCGACGTTTAACCTTAACCATGAACGGCGGTGCTTACGGAGCAGGCAAAGCAGGGGTAGCGTTCGATCCCATCACGTTCGTGCAAAGACCACAAGTTATCCTTCGTCTAGTCAGTTGGGTTTGTATCTAAACAGCGAAACAATCTCATCACACATTCCTTCCCATTATTATGCCCCCTTATTTGCCATTTCCCAACAATACACACCCCCAATTACCCCTTTTTTTATATAATTAACCCTTCCACGCGTCGCCCAATCAATTCCCAGGATTAATTTCGTCTAAAATTCCCCCAGAAAGCTCAAATTCGTCGATAAAAATTATAAAGAAATGGAGAATGTAGGTTATTTATTGATTTTTTCCAGTGCCAGGCGCAACGAGTGCATTACTGCGTCTCTAGGTGACGCTGTCTGCTTGGAAACTAGCTCTTGTACTGCCTCAATCAAAGTTTCTGATATGTTCCAGCCCAGAAGACCAGAGAGAGATAATAGAGATGATGAATCATTGAGAGATAGGTGGTTCATTTGGTTGGGTTTGGGAGTTGAGTTTTCGATTTTTGTGATTTTTTTTTTTTTGAAATTTTTTTTTTAAATTATGGGTTGAAGTGTGTAATTAGGGTTTGATGGGATTTGGTCTTGTTAGTGGGTGTAATTGATTGGGATTAAAGTGGTTATGTAATGAGAATTAATGATTTGTTGGTTGAGGTTGGTTGAGATGTAAAGAGGGAAGTTAGGAAGCGTGATTGTGATAATAAGTCTTGATATCGCGAGTTTAATTTGAGATATCGCGATAAACTTTTGTAGAACGGTGGTGGACGATATACCCGAAACGATTTTCTTCAAATTCTGTATAAAGTCTGTAGAATATTAATTTTTTCTAAATTAAACTGTTAAAAAAATCTGTAAATTTTGAAGTAAAACTGTAGAAAATCTGTAAAAAATCTACAAAATCTGCCCCAAAAACTGCAAAAAAAATTCAAAAAAACCCCCCAAAATCTGTAAATACTCTTTAAACTTTTTTAGCTGGGCCTGGGCGTATATTACAAGATAAAAGAACTCACAATTCAAATTACATTTTTTATTGAATTATCTTGTGGTACAAGAACCTACAATATCGAACTTAGGAACCTGTGATGTCAAAATTAGAAATTTATGATATCACAAGTTACTGTATACAATCCTTGTTTATCTATTGATATAATTAAAATATAGATAGACGAAGCTTAACTATAATATTTTCAGCTATCAATTGATATTGCTATAATTACACCGAATGGAATTACGGTAGTTCATTTATAAAAATCGTTGTTTTGATGTGTTGATTTTATTTATTAGAGAGTTTGCGGAGAACAAAACTTATGTTTTATAACTTATAAATTCCATGTTAAATATAAGTTAGATTTATAATTAACATGGAATTTATACGTTGTAAGACATAAGTTTTGTTATCCGCAAACTCTCTATTGTTATGCTCGGAATCAAAATTTGTTTTGTCACTGCTAATTATCCGATTACAAGATGCACTGGTGTTATCGTCATGGCTTCGCTTAATCTCCTTAATTAGCCCTAAGAAATCACTCTTCTGGAAAAATCTACAGATTATCTACAGTTTTTTTACAAAATGGATAGATAATGTGAGTGTTATTCACATTTGTGAAGAGATTTTGATGAAAGTTTCAGGTAAAAGCGACTTTATAAAGATTTTCAAGAATATTTGAAATATTATTTGAATTTGATCAATTGTTTTCAATTAATAACTTACTCCACCTGGCTTGCTCGAAGGTATTATCAATAATTCAAGATGATTTGTTTGTCTTCAGAAAAATAGATAATCCAATAAATTTATTATCCGCAATAATTGCTCGGCGAAAGTTCTTTGTCGGCAAACGGTTCGAGCAAATTGGATGTTATTCTTTTATTATTTCTCGGAGAATTATTACTCAAAATAATTGCCACTTTTATTTATTTCCACTTAAGGGGTTTTATTTTAAATGGTTTTTCTTGATTTGGTTCCTGAAAAAAATCAATTTTTATTTCAGTTTTGAAATATATAAAGTTTGGAGAAAAAAAAATGAAAAAATACCCTTTGGCATTTGAAAACATTTTAAAAATTTATATTTTTTGATTGAGTGGAAGAAAACTCAATTTTAAAATACGGCCAACACCACTTTAAAAAATTATTTCCACCAATTACTAATCACAAGGGGAAAGTGGATAAACAAGATAACATTCCACAAAGTCATATCCAATTATGGTAAATCCACTTTAAGCCATTTATTGTCTAATTCAGCGCATTCGCTGCGAAAGCAAATATATCTAAGTTGGTGATCTGTCATTCTAGTTGGCACTTGAAATTTCATTTCATTCAAAGTTTTTAAAAATTGAATAGGTCAGTCGCTCGCATTGCTCGCTCCTGGCCTACAGTATGAAAAGTTTAAGATATTATTTTATTATGTTTATTTTATTGTTGCAGGTATTCTCCATTATTGTATTCGGCTGCATTTCGTCTCAGGGATACAAAGACGATGTGTGTCTTTACAACGAGAACAACGGCGCTTGTAGCTTTGGAATTGGTGTCGGTGTCGTTGCCTTTTTGGCTTGTGTAGCTTTTCTCGTATTTGACTATATGTTTGACAACATCAGCAGCATAAAGACGAGGAAACATGTAGTTTTGGGTGATATGGGGTTTTCAGGTAAAGTAAAATAATCACATTTTTTACATGTAAAATTTGTGATTTTTTTATTTCTTGGTTGCACTTCAGGTTTTTGGTCTTTTTTGTGGTTTGTCAACTTTTGCTTCCTTGCTGACCAGTGGAGAAAATCTACTCCAGATGACGATTATGGAGTTAACAACGTGCAAGCTGCAATTGCATTTAGTTTTTTCTCTATATTCACCTGGGTAAGTGGCTTATTACTAACCTGGTTAACTTCAAAGAATACCAATGACCCTATTGATGTAAAAAAGTTGGTTTGATGATGCCGCCAGAGAGCAAAACATAAAAGGAGTGTTTTGATCAAATAATGTAACAAACTTTATGTATTTATTATACAGAAATAAGATTAACATTGGTATTCTGTAAGTTAATGCTCTGGATACAAGCACTGGTATTAACCAATAACAAACAACAGATCAGATTGCAATAATGAGAGTGTGGTTTCTGTTTTTTCATTTCATTACAGTATAATTGTTTTTTGTAACACTAATTATTCAATACACTTGGATGTCAATTGTCAATGGTTTTTACTTGCAGCAAAAGTTAAGAATTTCATATGTGTAAACACGCAATTTTCTCGAGTACTATTGTCGCGTGAGTGAGAAATTCGCGTAAGTGAAATCCCACCTTATGATCATAAGCAAAATGGTTTAGTTTTATTTATGACAAATTGTGCATAAAGATTCGCAAAAGTAAAATTTTCTACGGTAAAATATTTTTCAGAAGAAAATGTGTTAAGTATCCCAGGTAACAAAATGTGATTGAATCAACATTGATTTTTGGTTGAAATAATTTCAGTTAAAAGTTAAATGTCAATTGTTGAATTAACGTTGAAAAAGTGCGGCACGATCTATAAAAAACTGTACTTGTACTTCTACGTTATTTCAATGTTATTTTCTAACTCACTTTGCTACTTGGGAACCCATCACTTACAAATTTTGTATAAATTAGCTTAGGAATTACGTATTTAATGAATTCCAAATTTTTCTTACACATTTTCTTCCTTTAAAAATTGATCACAAGAAGTCACTCATCATTAACGCGCAGAATATCAGCATTCTCCTATTCTCTATTATAATAAATATAAACAATATCCTTGACATTAGGAGAAGGTCACTAAAGATATGTAATCACTTCTAGTGCTTTTTTTTTACTATTATTGTAATCAACTCTGTTGTGTTTATGTACGACAATCTGGAAGTTAATGAATAATGAATTTCTTTATCAGGCCGGCCTTTGCTACTTTGCGTTTCATCGCTATCGCCAAGGAGCGGACTCAGCTTTCGCACCAACATATGAAGCTGATCCTGCCATGATGCCAGGAGATGCTCCTTACTCATCTTACCCAGGTGGTCCTGATGCTGGCGAGGGTTATCAAGATCCTCCTTTTGGTAGCAGCGAACCGACAGGTAATAAAATATACGGTAGACTCCCGATTATCCGTGTGCGAATTATCCAGGTCTAAAATTTTAGGTTAGGTTCAGGCTTCGAAGTGACGAAATTTTGATTGCACGAAAGCACAGCCAAATACGTATCTCTGATGTCTCCAATACATCAGAGAGACGTATTTTGGCTTATTTGACGTCTCAGACAAGCGAAGTTCATATTTTTAAGAGAAGTGATGATGCTAAAAACATATATTTTTTGCTTTCTTTTATCAATTTAAACTTATTTCAGTATGTACTTTCGTATATACAATATGTTTAACGTACAATTTTATTGTTTATGCATAAAAATAATGCATAATTCATATTTGCGGATTATGTGGGGATTCGATTATCTGCGACAGTCAATTTCCCTACTGCCCGGGATAATCGGGAGTCTACTGTGATTTTATTATTATAAAATATTAAAAAATCAAATTTTTAATTGCAGGAAACCAGCCCAACTTTCAGACACCTGCATATTAGTTTGCAAGATATTTCTGATGCATTTTAGTGTAAGTTGGTGTTGAAGTTACTCAAGATTGATGTGTTTGCGTAGAGTATTGTCATTTATACTCTGTATGTCATCTGTCAAAATGTGATTGCAGAGGTGATATAGACTTGGATTCGAGCATTATTTGATATAATCCTCGGTCTTAATTAGCATAAAAAACAAAAAATAATATAATTTGAATTTCCAATTTAAAAAAAAGGAATAATTAGAAAATAATAATTAAAAAACTAGTAATTTTAGTAACAAACCGTAGGTTCTGCTTGTAAAACTGAAAAAACTTATGTTGTGATAATTGTGTTTTCGCACCGATTTCTCACTGCAGTGCAATGAGGGCGAATTACCAAATTTTGATTGCATTTCATTTTTTCACCCTCTTCCTGTGTAAGTCTGAGAATTAAGTGTAAATAATGTAGTTATGAGCAATTATATTGTAAATTTATGTCCATATTTACCTACACAGTGGTTAGTCCTAACATTTAAGCGGTTTTCTTGCGCAAGGTAATTCTATCATTCCAAGATTGTCTATTGGTATCTAGTTGATAGAAATTTCCACAAAAAGTTAATTAATTCTATCACTTACTATTAAAAAAAATTATTTTTTGTATTGTAGGATTGTGTGCTTGACCATTTGACATTTTGTTCAGTGGATTCTGATTTCAGAAATATAATCCAAGAATGCTTGCAAGTAGATCTGATCATCTTGTGTGTACAAAATAATGTTATAACCACAAATCATTGTAAAACCACATATTTTAGTGTGATATGTTCTTTTGCAATTGCCATTATAGTAATAATAACTCAAAATAAGGAAAATTTTTGGTTTTTTAATTGCCATAAATGTGTATCATAGCGTAGAAACCGTGCGAATGTATAGAATTGTGCCAATTTCGACTGAAATTTCAATTGCATAATTATTTTCATGTGTAAATGGGCCTAAAATGAAAGTTTGGATAAAAAATGGAATGAAAATTTGGGAAAATTCAATTTATTTCTACAAAAAATTCCCAAAAAAACAGAAAACTCACCGAATTCAACGCAAAATGAAATTTCAATCTGACAACTATACCTCTTAATTCAACCCTAATATTCAAGAGTGCCATAGAAAATACCTCCCACTGCATAAAAAGCAAAGTTTACAAAACTAAAAATTACATAAACTAATTATAAAAGGATAAATGACAAAAAAAACCTCCAAATTCCACAATAAATTTTTGTAAACTTCACTTTTCCTGCAGTGAAATCCGACATTAAAAATTTCTCAGAGCCCGACTTAGTGATTTGATAAATAATTCAAATAGATTACAATACAATACAATTTTTATAATACTTCCTGTGTTATAATACTTTTTGCTAATTCAAGTTGGACTCAACGAAAAATATTATCATAACTTGTTCTATATATTTGCCCGGATAATGAGTAGCTGATATTTACTGTGTCTGTAATTACTTACGTCTAGTCATATTTTTGGAAATTAAATATCAATATGGCCAATTTAACTATTAGTTCCAGTAATTTTATTATTATTGTTTCATAATTTTATTTCTAAACATTCCAGATATCTTCCAATTAGCTGTAAATTTAATACAAAAATACTGTTAACTCTACATCTTTATTTACTTTATTTATTATAATTATTTTTTTAATCAGATGTGAATAAGTTATTGCTTATAGCAGTTGTTGAACTGCACTTGAGTGCAATAAAGGTATTTCTTTTTGTCTCATCTTTTTTAATGTTTTCTTTTCTTTTCTATTATACAACATACTAATTAACAATGTTTTACTTACAATTATCTTACAATTCAAGAAAAATTTAAAGAAATGTAAATTTTATTTGGTAAAAAATACATTTTTGAATTTTAGAAATGCATAGGGATGTCTATTATCGTCACACACTAATGACCAATTTGCGTCATGTGGCGAGTGTGTTGGACACCATTGGCCTAATGTTTTGTGTTTTGTTAAAATGATATGGGCGATGAGTATGTTTATAAATGATTCAAAAGTTTAATTATGTGTACAATGGATTTGATGATTGATTTACATTTCAATCGATTGAAAGCTATTTTTGCTTCTTTCGCATAATCAGTACGTATAGGGTATATAAAGGAAACTAATGTCTTCAGTTTAGCTGTGTAGGTGAACTGTATTCTAAATCCTTTGGCACCGTTTAATTAAATTAGAGAAGAAGCAAACAATTTATTCCTGATTTTCTTGTTTCATTCATCGATTTTCATTCTTCTCAAAACTTTAAACGGGCTGTTTTCAAATGAGTTCAAAAGTTATTTAACACACAAATACAATTAAAGTAATTGAGGCTTAATTACCAATTGAATCTCAAACTAATTGTGCCAACACAATTCGCTACTCAACTGTCTTAATTGAGTTACAAACTCAATTCCTGATTTTGGGTGTGATAAACTAAACAAACTACATACACTTCTGCCATAATAAAAATAAATAAATAAATAAACACCGGACTCGCACAGTTCAATGTAGAAGTTTGCTTGGATACAGTGCGTTTTTGGAGGATTTTTAATGTTCTACAAGATAGATAAGCCAATAATGATGAGTAATCATTACCATAATTGTCGGCTAATCCTGCGATTCAGATAAATTAGTGAAACTATCGAATAGATAGACTTAGATAAGATAGACTTGAAAATGAAAGTAAATGACACATCAATTCAATGACTAGAAAAACACTTTATTTTAAGATAATTTAAATACAAAATTGTAAAAACTATAAAAAGTTAACATTGAACACAGACTTTCATATCATACGGCTTCGCCAGACATTTAAAGTCACTTGCGTCACTTCTCTCAATCATAGAACAATTCAAAATTATCATACGATTTAAAGGATTACGTAAAAATAAAAACTTCTTCAATAAATTAATAGTAATCGAATGACAATTAGCTAGAATTAAACTCTCTAATTCCACAAACGGATTAGCAATAACAACTTCGTCGATCAATTCGTCGGTTAATTGCAAACATCGAGCGATCACCAATTTCTCGATTCTTTTGCAATTTCCCAATAAATACCTCAATTGATCTCCTACATCATCAATTCCCTCTTCGCTGTATAAATCGTAAAACTCGATTTCAAAAATCCGTAATCTAGCGAACGGTAACCGGTTGCGGTTGGGAGATTTTTCTAAATATTCACTCGGTCCAGCGTTAATAGTCACGTTAATTAATTTCAAAACTTTTAACATCGGGCACAAATGTCCAATCATCTTCAAATCGACTGATGAAATCGATTCCAGTTGAAGATCAATCAAATTTTCACCTATATTACGCAACAACGGCACAATATCATCAAATTCGAAATTCCCACAAACCAATCCATCAATACGGAGTTCTTGCAATTTCTTGAATTGTTTTAACTCCAATAATCGATCGACTAGTGGGAATGTCCAGATTTTTTGGAGATTCGGAAAGAATTTTGCCGCTGTTTCCAGGTCTTCTTTAGATTTTATCCAGTACCATAAGATCGATTTTAAATTTGAAGATTGAGGGATATTTGTGTTGTTTTCTCTCAAAATTGGCCACACGTCGTCAAAATTGTCGTAGCGTATTGTTTCCAAAGACCTGAAGTTTTTGACGACAAATGCACATCCGTTCGGCGTCACTGAAGTGCGAGAAATGTCGAGATTTGTTAAATCTTTGCACAGAAGTAACGATTTGATGCCGGTGTCGGTGATGAGTTCACAGTTACATAAGTTTAAGTACCGTAATTTTGGACATTTGGTCGAGACAATGTCCAAAAGAGCGTCTACGCATGGCGTAGACGAGAGTTCTAAGTATTTAACATTCGGAATTGAGTCAACTATTGCGGAAAGGTCATCAGAAGAAATGTCCCTCCAAGCGGCAAGTGACAAACTGGTTAGATTCTATAAATCAGAAATTTTAATTAATTTAAGTTACGATTTTATTTAACTCTACACAAACTTACTTTGCAAATTTCACTATTTGGTAGTTTAAAATCGATGTCGTTTAAACATAAATCTGGGATGTAACTCAACTCCCGTGTGTCTGTTGTTACAAAAATCTTTGCATGTAGAGGTCGAACATGTAGATTTAATTTCTGGCGGTCTTTGAAGAGTTTTGAAATAAAGAGTGGAGCTGGAGAAACGAAATTGTTATTAAATTGTTTTGAAAATTAAGTGTGAAATTACTTACGAAGTTTGACTACGTCTTCTTCGAGTTGTTGGAAATTTGTTGCAATCGACTGGAAGCAGATTTCCTGTAAATTTGGAACTGGTTTCTTGAACGGCATGGTGTGAATTGATTGATGATTGTTGCTCGATTGATGTATAATAATATCGGTCACTTGTTATATATCTTACGTTATCAACGTATTATTATGATTAGATTTGTTGTTAATCAATATAATTACTCAGACTGTGATAGTTTGATTAGTCACGATCAAACGTTAACGATAAACGGAATGATTAATTGTATTTTACCTATGGCGCCAAATTACGGTCATAGTTCAGGTCCGGATAGACAATTGACCATAATAAAATAAACCGTAAAATAAGCATTTTATTTTATTTTTTATTTATTTA
>JAQIXT010002142.1:0-12073 GCA_034700445.1 Stenotaenia linearis
AATTTTTTCCACTTTCTAATACAAGTATTTTATATTTTTCACTAATTACACAACCCAACTTTACTCTAGAATAAAAAAAGTATGAAAATATAAAATTTGATATAAATTTACAAATAATTTTTCAAAAGTAACTTTACTTTTGCTTTTCTACCAAAAATTACAACAAACAAAAAGTATATTCAAACTCAAACATTTATTATCAAAAAATCTAAATTTCACTCGTCCCAATCGCTCCAATCAGTGTACACACCAATATCTAAATTACATTCTCTTGCCCTATTCTTTATAGTCAATATATCATCTTCACTGACATTTTCACAATCAAAAACCCCTAATTTCGACAAAGGGTTATCCATCATCACAAACACCAACACACCTTCAACTGTAATAACTTCACACTGAGAAATATACAATTTCATCAAATCTTTTAACGGATTTAGCAATGCAACTCGCTCTACAAGATCATCAGTCAATACTTTACAATTCTTAAGACCCAAATCCTGTAGATGTTTACAATTGACTAGCATTTTTTCAAAAGCATATTCACAGATATTACTGTGGCCATAATGTAAATGTAAATGGAGTCGAACCAAACTTTGAAATCCCGGTAACATTTCAAGATTTTGTTCGATGGCTTGACTACTGTCAGATATTACACATTCAATTAAGAGATGTTTTAGGCGTGGGAAAAATCGACAAAGCGTAAAAATATCTTTGAAGTAACACGATTTAATTTGTATAATTTTCAAATTTGGACTGAAATTTCTTGTGATTAGAGTACAGGTAATTGGTAGATTACTTTCCAAAACTTCTAATATCTCTATTTGTTCTATGTTAGGACACGCTTCAATCACATCCTTGTGATTTTGCCAAATATCATTATTTAATTTGACCGTATAATAAATTGCATTTGGAAAAGATTTCGAAGCGATTTCTAAATCGGCTTTCGTTTGTATTACGAATAATGGAGAAAGACATTGGAAATTCTCGCTGACTTCTTCGAACAGTTCAGATGAGTCGTCCGTGAATAACTGGCCGTAAAGCCATTTCAGTTGGGGAAGATGTCTCAAAGCTGTGACATGTCCCATTTCTGTGACAGGTGTACAAATAATTTTTAAAACGATTATTTTCTTGTTTCTTGAAATCGAATCGCTGGTCATACACAGAGATTCGATACCCGCGTCGTCGACGTCTGTGCATGAGGTCAGACTTAAGTACACAATGTCGGTGCAGTGGTCGCCTATTGCTGTTAAAACTGATTTGTTGCAAGCAGTGGCGTCGAGAGTTAGTTTTTGAATTCGTGGAATGTGGTGCATTAATAGAGTTAAGTGTTCTGGTGGTGATGTGAGGCCTGTGAGATTTAGATTGGTAAGATTCTGCAAAAAAATAATAATAATAATAAATACATAAATACGTATATTGTTGGTTTCTTATTTATATACTGTATGACAATATTAACAATATGATAAGTCAATGTAATAAAAGTGAAGTGTTGAAATAAACATTTTGAAATAAAATTTTTATATTGTTTTGACATTCCATTTACGTTGTGTAAAATGTTGAATCAACTACCATTGAAACTGAGCTTATTCGCTTGAAGACACGTTTGAGACATTTCCTTCTGCCGAAATCGTTTAAATCCTCCAACCTTCTTGTTTCTGGATTTATAAAGATTGTTGGTAATGGATAAACATTTAGATTCAATTTTTTTCTTTGTTCGTAAAGACGCATAATTAATTTATCAGCTATAAATAACAATAAAAAGAAATTAATCAAATTTTCCAGTTGAGAAGTGACGTTTGCGACTTACGTAAACTTTGTAATGAATTTTCGAGTAATTTAAAGTTTTCAGCAATTAATTGAAAACAGCAAAATTGGAGACTTGAAACTGGCTTCACGTGTGGCATCTTGTGGTTTGATAATGAATAAAGGTGAGGGGGATCAGAGGGTCAAGGGTCTGGCAAGGGTCAAGGGTTCTGGCTAGGACCAGTCTGTATGACGTCTTGAGTTTGGACTGACCTACACAAGTGGGGTTTCCTTGTTTGGGTATTGGGTAAAAATTAATTTGTTTTTTTCTTCATGCCTTGGGCTTCTAGTATTAGTCTTGCACTGCAATTAAGTGATCAGACCATTGTTTTCACACTCTTGTAATTGTTTTTTTAAATTTTTTTTTAAATTTTTTAAATTTTTTTTTCTTCAAAAATAGTATCTAACTGCATGTTAAAGTCAATAAACAATGTGAATTTCAGTAATTTCTGATCATAACTCTTACAACCCAAAATTTCTTTGAGCTAGAAAAAGTCTGCAATAGAAAGCTGAAGTGCTCTAAGACCTTCTCATCAGTTGCCTATGCAAAATAAAAACAAATTACAATTTCCCTGACTTACTAAAATGTACTTTCTACTAGGATGTAATTTCATATGTGGTTATAAACTCATTGTTTAATAGGTATTTTATTGATTAAAATGATTATCGACTACATCAATTGGAAAAATGGATTTGTCTCAGCTTAATTTCATCAGGATTTGCTTTTTAACACTACTAATAGGAGTCTGTAAGTTTCCTAGAATATTATACAAAACTATTAATCACCATTCTAATCTATGATAGACTCAGAACCAGCATTTCCAAGATGTAAAGCTGAGAATGGCATTTATAGAAATCACATTCAATGTGATGCTTATTATGAGTGCATTAATGGAGATCTGTTTCCAAGAGAATGTAAAAGAGGTTATCAGTACAAATCTAGTGAAAAGAAATGTGTTGAGTCTCCAAAAGGACAATGCCACAGAACTGGTATTTGGCACTATTATTATTGAAATCACAAGTGAAATTGATTCTTTTATTTTATAGGATTGATATTTGGTTGCCCTTTATTATGGAGGGGTTTAGGAAACAAATGCTATGCTGTAAGTGAAATGCTTTCTTCTCACCAAGACCACATTGAAGCTTGCAAGAATTTGGGTCATTCATATTTGGCTGAAATCAAAACTGCAGAAGAACTGAAATATGTAGGAATGTGGTTGAATGAAGTGTATGGGAAATATGTTACTGATTTTTATTTAAATGTTAAGTTTGATCAGAGTAGTAGGCTGTGGACGTATAAGAGTGATGGAAGTAAAGTGTTGAGTGAATTGTTTAGTCCTAATGATTTTCAAAGTTATTATTCTACTTGTGCTGTAGTGTCAAGAAAGACAAATTATACTTTAAGGTCTGTTGAGTGCTCAGAACCACTCAATGCATTGTGTGAGCAACATCCTAATTTTTAATTGTTGAGTTTGTGGTAACATTTTTCAACTTATGTTCTGAATTTACTAATGTCAAATTTCACAACAACAAAAAAATAATAAAACTTACAATAATTAATAAAATGCAATCAATTTAACAAACATTAAAAGATTTTTAATTGATTTTTCTCTTTATTAACAGAAAATTAAATTTATATTTATGCTGAGTAGGGTTCTGTATTTTAGTAGAGAAAATACCAAATTTTAATGTTGTCTTCATCATTTGGTGAAACCAGCTAATATGAAAACAAAAATCAATTTAATTAATCTACACACAGTGTTGAAACATATTTTTATCATTCAAATTACAGTTATTAAAAATTAAAGTGAAATCTATAAGTCAACTTCAAGCTTCCGTACAATATCGCTCACTTTTGCCAGCATTACTGTATGACGTCACGATATGGCAACTGTGGCAAGAAAACCTCAAATAAAAACATTCTCAGTTTGCAGATAAGTAATTTATAGGTTCGATATAAACAAAATCATTCATTCGCTGCGCCTATAAACTTCCCATTATACCATGGGAGGTGGCGACCAGTATTTACCCGAAGTTGAAAAAGTGGGTGTTGTTGAATGTAAACATTAGCCATTTTTATTGTCAATTCATTTTTAGGATCCATTCGACCCAAAAGAATTCGTTGAAAGATTAACGTGGAAAATTAGATCCCGTCCGGCGAGTCAAACAACAAAACAAGATTTCAATTTCGATCCTTTAGTTCTTCACGATGCATTCGAAGAAGCGATCAAGTAATTTTATTTTATGAACAATTATTTTATAAATTAATAAAATTAATTCCGTTACAGAGACCTATCAAATCTGTACGAATCGACGCTTGTCCAAACAGAAAAGCTGGAAATGTTATGTAAAGATGAAGAGAAACAACTGAAACAAAAAATCCAGCATTTACAGCTACAAAATAAAGTAAAATTTCACTATTTTAGCAAAAATTTTGACAAATTTAATTTCTTTTAAAAAATTTTCTTCAAATTAGGCCTCGCTCAACAGTTTCCAGGAACTTGACGAGCGAATTAACTACGTAGCGACAAAAGTAGTTCATTTAGGCGACCAATTGGAAAGTATAAACGTTCCTCGCTCTCGCGCAGTCGAAGCACAAAATTTGATGAATTATTTCGCTGAATTTTTAAACCCGAGTCCGTTAATTTCGGAAGTTTTCACCGATAAAAGCCAACTGTACGAATCTGCGGATGTGATTCAGAAATTAAACATGATCGCCGATGAATTGACACTCGAAAAGTATTATTGATTTAAATTTAATTAATTTTATAATTAATTTCACAATTAAATTTCGAAAATCGAATTTTAGCTCCGCGCGGTTTGATGCTGTAAAGAAACGAATATCGGATAAATACGAAGAAATTGAGAAAGAACTTATATGTAAGTTTGAAGAAGCGCATATAACGGATAATCGACAGGAAATGAAAGAAATTGCTCTGATTTTGTCGCCGTTTAAGGTATTTAGGCTTTTTTCAATTTTTTTTTTGTGAAAAATGTAATTTTGACGTGTTTTACGTCATTTAGCATTACTCCGACTGCATCGCGGCGTTTATAGAGCACAGTCAAGTCGTAAGTTTGGTTTAAAATGTAATTATGTCACAAAATGTTAATTTATTGTAATTTATTAGGTAATGAAGAGTTGGAAAGTTGAAAAAGGAATTTTTCATCACATTTTACCGCTTTGTAGATCAAAATACGCTGTTATGAAAGAAGTTTTTGTTAATCCAAATCAAGTTATGCTTTTATTTATTCTTCACATTTATCAAAACAAATTACGTGTAAGTATTTATAAAATTTACAAAATTAAATTTCTAAAATTTTTAAATTTTATTGTAATTTAGGATCACATCGAAGTTATTCTTGAAGACAAAAAGTATACTCCGAAGCAGTATTTAGAGAATTTATTCGATTTGTATTGCGAGTAAGTGTAGTGTAATGTAATAAATGAAAAGATGTTAATATTTTGTTATTAAATTGCAGAACTGTTAAATTATCCAACGAATTGAGTGAATTTAACTTCGGAAATGATCCAACATTGTTGCAGAAAGTTACAAAAAGTATTTTTGCTATGTATTTGAATAGATACATCACGTAAGGGTTATATTTTTGAATTTAGTCGATAGAATGTTAATTTTTTTGTAATTTCAGTGACGAAACTGAGAGATTGAAGTATAAATTTGAGAAAATTCTTCGGAATTATTACGAGGATTTGAAACATCAGAAGAAACCGATTCAGTCTGGAGCGTGAGTGGTTTGGTGAAAGGAAATGAAAGTGAAATTGTAATTTTTTTGGTTTTAGTTTGTATGATTTGAAGCGGACGTTTCAAACGAGCAAAGGAACTGCTGGGGCGTCTGAAAGTTACAGTGGGCAGTTGTTTTTGTCTGATATTGTTTCGATGAATATGATTCAGCAAACGAAGATCGCACTCAGAAGAGCGCAAGTGGTAAATGATTGATTTTCTTTTTTACTTTGAAAATTGATTTTTTTGTTGAAAATTATGATTTATTTTGTAGTTGTCATCGCCAGTAGACTTGGCAGCAAATTCTTCGAAGATATTCGATATACTTTTGCATTATTTACAAGTTGAATATGTAGAGTATGCTTTGGAAATAGGAATACAAAGTAAAATTGGGTTTGAAATCATTTGTATTGAAATTTGGGATAAAAACATCGGAAAATGTTGAAAAATATTGAAATTTGGGATAAAAACATTGAAAAATATTGAAATGTGGGATAAAAACATTGAAAAATATTGAAATTTGGGTTGAAACCATTGGAGAATGTTGAAAAGTATTGAAATTTTGGATTAAAACATTGAAAAATATTGAAATGTTGGATAAAAACGTTGGAAAATATTGAAAAATAGGGAAATTTTTGATGAAAACTTTTTAAAACATTTTAAAATATTTAAAATTTTGATATACCTTAGAAAATACTGAAATTTTAACAGGAAAATACAATAAAATTATTATATTTTTTAAATTTTTTAGATATTCCAACCGGTGAATTAAAAGAAGCCCCTAAAATATATTTTTTTGATGTTATACGTGAGTGCACGACAAGTATGCAATTATTTGGCACAATGTTTGCCATGAACTTATCACCACTCACAGTGTAAGTAATTGGATAATTAATTTTATTTTCTATTACCCATTTATTAATTATAATTTTTTTTTACAGTAATAGCTCCAAGCATGCAGAGTTAATGCAAAAGAAAAAGAAATTTGTACTCAGTACAGAACAAAAAATCGATACAGGAATTGAACGGTACTTTTTTTTTATAAAATGAAATTGATTTTAAATATAAATAATAATAAATTTTAATTTTTAAAGATCACTAGCAATTATTTTTGCTTGGATAAGCCACATTCTGAAAACAGAACAAAAGAAAACGGATTTTAAACCAGAACCAAAGAAATCTGTCGACGAAAAAAAAACTGATGATAAATCAGATGATTCAGCTTTTATGTATCAGAGTGCTACTGAAGTAAGTTTACAATATATGAAAACTTCCAACTCTTATACTGTATAAACCTGATGTTGATAAGAAAATCGTTTAGAATTGAATGAAATTCATTGGAAAATTGTAAATATTTGATTTGAAATTTCAAAAATTCACAGAAAAATGCAAACGTTCAATGAAAATTTAACAAAAATTGCAGAAATTCAATAAAAATTTAACAGAAATTGCAGAAATTCAATAAAAATTTAACAAAAACTGCAGAAATTTAATAAGAATTCAACAAAAAATGCACAAATTCAATGAAAATTCAATAAAAATTACAAAAATTTTAATATTTTTTTATGTTAGGCCTGCATGAAGATTGTCAAATTTCTAAACGCCCAAGTAATGAAAATCAAAGAATGCTTTGTTGGTAAAAACGTCGACGCCATTATGACTGAACTTGGCACTCGCTTTCATCGCCTCATCTTTGAACATCTGCAACAGATTCAATTCAACGAACAAGGTAATTCAAACACCCCAAACAGCAAAACATGGTTAAATCAACGTTGATTTTTGGTTGAAATAATTTTAATTGAAAATAATGTCAATCCAACATCAAATTATCATTGATTTCATGATATGTTGTCCTCAGGTGCTATGTTACTCATCTTTGATGTGAACGAATACAGAAAATGTGTGCAAAATTTCCACATTCAACTAGTAGATGAATTATGGGAATCATTGTTTGCATTGTGCAATTTGTTTGTGGTGCCAGCAGCAAGTCTGGATTCCATTTGCCAGAATAATGTTTTGGTAAGAAACAGAACTTTTGTGCACATAAAAGTAAAATAAACAAATTATTTTGCAATTTTAGGCACATTTAGATAAAACGGTGATTAGAAGTTTCATTCAATTACGGCCTGATCAGAAATCAAGATTACGCACCATGAAATTAAATTATAAACAATAATAGATTTTGATTGAATTTGTATTTATATTAATTTTTTGCTTAGTTTTGCATTACAGTTGTATAATCATGATGAAAAAATGTTTATTGTAATATAATATGTAAAGAAATAGCAGGAAATTTAATGATTTGTATTATTAATATTGTTTCTGCAACTTCCAAAAAAATGAATAAATATGGTAATTATTATTTCTATCATATTTGTGGATTAAAGTTTTTTTTTGATGATAAATAAGTTGACTTTTGGTTCAATTTGAATGTTGTATTTATTTCTGATGCAAAAAACATTGAATATTTTAAATTTTTGGTATTTTTGTTATGTTTTTTAAGTTTATGTAACTTGAAACTCAAGGTGAAGAGCCAGGGTTAAAAGCGTGAACCTTTTTGAAGGTTACACATATGGAGTTGTCAAGGAGTTGCTATGGAAACTCATAAAAGCCAATTTTGCTTCAAGCTTATCAGAAGTTAATTAAATAGTGGTATCATTTATTTGATGTTTGATATTTAATTTAATTATTCCTGTTTTATCTAATATTTTACCCTATGTAAAAAGTATCTACAAATTTTGTACAAAAATAATAATTTCTGCTAAAACAGTGCAAATTTCAGTAATTTATGCAGCAAATTTGCAGATTTTTATTTTTGATTAGAGATTTTGTAGATTTTTATTTTTGTTTAGAAATTTTGCAAATTTTTTTTACAAATTTTTTACTAAAATTTTACAGTTTTTGGTTAAATTGGCCAAATAACTGTAAATTATGTGCAAAAAAATAACATTTTGTTTTGCAAAAATTCGCAATTATTTTTTCCGGAATCTGAGTTCAGCAAAACAAAACTTGAATATTCATCAGTCAAATAACTTCATTTCCATAATTCATGTCCCATGCATTTTAATATGAAAGAGTAACGCTTCACTTTTAGTTTGAAGTTGATGAATCAACTCAGAGGCTCAGATCACTAAAACCAAAAACTGATTAAAATTATATGAATTATCAGTGAATTTTTATTAAATTTCATAGTTTCCTGTAAAATGCCATTTCCTCTTTAAACAAAAAAAAAAGTCTTTTGTGGCTTACAAAAAGCAGAAGCCAAAATATTAAACTTTTAAAAGCTTATTTTCACTCAAAACCACAAATAAATTAAATTTATTAAATTATAAAATCTCCAGCTGTGCTAATAATCCACAGAACCAACACAATCCCATTAAACCCTCGAAATGCTAAACCAAGGACCAATCCTCACACAAACGATAAATCCTAGCACCACCAAACCAACATCCACGTGATCACATTTCTTAGAAAACATCAAAACCCAGGTGCAATTTCCACACACTTCAAACCAGGTACCACAAACACCCTCAAAACCCCCAAACAACAACCCCAACTCCAAAAAACCCAAAAAAACCCCTTCCAAACCCCCAAATCCCCACTGCAGCTAAAACCACTATCACATTTCTCGCTTCTCTTTAGCCCGCGTTACCATGGCAACCGCTGGGCCACTCGTGTTTTTACGCTAAAAGCGCCAAACGCGCCAACGCCCTTGATATTTAATAACCAGATACAACTAACGAAATTACAAACAGAAAATGGCCGATCCACCGCCGTACGAGGCCCCGCCGTCGTACGAAACAATTGCTGGGGGTTACTGTTACGTACCCACGAAAGCCCAGTCTCAGTTATGCGTAGTTGACTTTTTACCCGAGGAACCGGAAGTTAGGTTCCCGTAAGTATGGACTTGGATGATTGTGGAATTTGTTTATTAATTTTTTATTTTGTTTTGTAGGACTTTGGTTGGAAGATCGAATGAGTGGCTGCGGCTTAATCCAGAGTGGGAGGCGAGAGCGTGCGAGAGTATCGAGTTTAAGAGTAAAGGTGGGGTGCCGAGTGTGCAGAATGTTACTTTTACCGAGCACAATACGGGTACTACGTATGTTAGGGGTTTGAGGTAGGTTAAAGGGGGTGTGGGGTGATTTGAGGATTTTTTTTGTGATTTAAAAAAAAGTTATTTTGTGGTGGTAAATTGGAAGTTGTGATTTGTATTCAAGAAGTTGGATTTTTGTGTGAGTTAAAGGTGAGGGTGACTTTAATGTTTGAATTTTGTAGGTTTGTGTTGGAATTTTATGATTTTTATCCATTTTTTGCATTTTTTAAAAAATTTAAATTTTGTAGTTTTTTGTTAATTTTGTAATTTCTGCTCAATTCTTGTATTTTATATCGAATATTTACATATTCTTAATTGATTCAGCCTTGTCCTAGAAAAATAATTTGAAATGCTAAGAATGTAAACTGGAATTTAAATGTACTTGTTAATTTTAACATGGAAATGAAATGCCGTAAATGTGAGGCGATAAAATTGAAACTTCGCAATTTTGGAACAATGGCACCATAAAATCTCAGTTGTTTTGTTTTGCAATAAATACTTGAATTCGTTTTTCATTAAAATTTCTTAATTTAAAAAAAAAAATTTTATTGAATTGAAAAAATTTAATAGAATAAAAAAGAAATTAAATTAAATTCTCAAATTACTGCAGACTATTTTTTTGGAGAAGGCAAGAATTTAATATTTTTATTTTTTATTTATTTTTTTCAGGTTATGGCTTGTTCCTAGAAGAGATCCGCATTTAGGGCCACAACAGTTGGCTTATTTTGATGTTATTCCCAAACAAACTCCGGGATTTCTCACCGTTCAGTTCGAACGTTTCGAATCAGTTATGGCTCAACTTAACAACAGACTCACTCAAAACCCACTTAATGGTAATAAAATCATTTAAGAATTTTTAAAATTCCCTTTTTTCTAACCAAACTATAAAATTTGCAAAATATTTACATAAAAATAGTAATTTCAGTAATTTAATCAAAAAATTTGTAAATTTGTATTTTTTTATTTACAAAAATTTACATTTTTAGGACTCATCATCACAGTTGAAACTCAACCAATGAAATACAGCACAACTCAAGGAACCGTTGATCCCGACCGGTCATACTTCACCGATTTCGGGTTCAGTGTTTTTGTAATTAGAGTCTTTTACGAGATATCACCACCAACCTACGAAACAGTAGGTAAAAATAACCCTTTGATCCAAATTCTCAGCAAATTTAAATTAACAAATTTAAATTTCAGGGGTAATTGATTTTTTCCCCAAATCGCACGGCGGCCATTATGACTTTATACCGGATTTAGTGACCTTAGCGTCGACATGGGCCGTTCATCAGCCAAATATTCGCATTAGTAATGTCCAAACTGTTGGAATGAAAATGAAATATGGTTGAGTAGATTTGTAAAAATTTAATTTTTTTTTTTTTTTGAAATATATTTTTTTTCTAGATCAAGCGAATAGAGTTGACGATACGAAAATGGCTATAAGGGAAAGTCGTGCAGAGAAGCATAAAACTTGTTATTTGCGTATATTGCGTTTATTTTACGTGCGCACGCCAGATACGGTTGTTTCTGTGACGTATATGAGTCCTTTCCAAGGACCGCTGACGAGTAAAACGTTTTTACCGGTGCAGTTGACGAGTGGGAATTTTGGGAAAGCGGAGTTTGAGACTGCGCAACAGATGCTGACGAGGATTTCGGAGTGGGTTGCAACGCACAGTGAGTAATTCGTAACTGTATGAATGAAAATAAGTAAAAGTTCAATAAATTTGAACGAAATTGAAGAAAATTGAAGAAAATTGGAAAAAATTGATCAAATTTAATGAAAATCATAGAAAATTAATCAAATTTCATATAAAATTCATCAAATTTAATCAAAATTCAAACAAAACCCATCAAATTCAATCAAAACTCGACCAAACCCCATCAAATTTACCAAAAACGCAAACAAAATTCATCAAATCTAAAACAACTTTTCCAGATGTCCGCATTCTGAGTGCAGAAACCATCCCAGTGAGAATGTATTCAGGAGGAGCAAAATACGGCCCAGAGAGCACTTACTTCTACAACAAATCAGGGAACCAAGAACGCTTCGTCACAACAATTCGATTATATCTCGACGGCACATACCCAGATCCACACATAAGTATGTGCCCAATTGCTTACAGGGGTTGGACCAGTGATCCTGTTGTCGACGCCTCTAATATCCCAAGCGGCCCTACAGAATGCAGTGTTGCCTGATTAGAGTACAGTTCCATTGTCATGGAACTAGACACAGTCTAACACAACCCATCACAGTTTGTGCCATTTCACCAGTAGCCACATTTTTTGTTTACAATTTCAGCTAAAAATATAATAATCTCAAATTCTTTTCTGAAACTTGATTAACTATTGGTCAAGTGGCACAAACATTAACTTCACGCTTCAAGTCTTCAATATAATTCTCAATCTCAATAAAATTTTAAAATTTAACTTTTTT
>JAQIXT010002143.1:0-12069 GCA_034700445.1 Stenotaenia linearis
ATTTCTATTGTTTTCTAAACAATCGATGTATCGTCGATGTTTTTGGGCGATGTATCGATTGTTTTAAAACATCGATGGTCGATGTTTTATCCATCGCACACCACTACTACCAACCCTACCAAAAGCGCTTTCAATGCCAAATTCTTCTGATAATCATCAAACTGCGTGAACCAATCGACCATCTTATCAAGCCGACGCTTCATCTCGACCGGTCCGATCCCACACGACTTCCTCTTCTCCTTCGCCTCATCCTCATCTTCCTCTTCCTCTTTCCTCGTCGATTTCGAATACCTCGACGGCAAACTCCGACATCTCAACCGATATTCCGCCAACCCCGGTGCCCGATCAAGCGATAAACTTTCGATAAATCGATTTTTCTCATTCACCCGTATCGAATTTTCACCAAAACCAAAATCGGGCCAAGACGACGACGATTCTTTCAGTCGGTTTCCGTTATCGACTCCCATTACGTCATCGCTATCTCTCGATTTTCGATTTTTATTCAGATAATTTATATCGACATCTAAAATAAAATTTATTTTAATAAAAAAATTGAATAATTTCGAATAAAATAAAAAATTTCTCAAAATTACGATCGGTCATTCTCCGATTGTGCTTGAGTCTCATTTTGCTGCTGCTGTTACACAGATAAAGCGACCATTTTCATCTACAAATCAACGGCGCGATCAATTCCGTCTAAAAATTCCTCGCCGCCTTAAAACAGTAAAAACTTTAAAAAACAAACACATTAATCACCAATTACACGTACCTGAGTTACATAAACGATTACAACAGACCTTACATGTCCGCGCACGGCGTCGGAATAAATTCACATCGGTCACGACCGGTCGCGAGCCGAAAATTCGAAAGTAATCACATTTCTACTCACTAGATGTCGCGACGTTGCCTAGCAAATTCTTCCTCCGTTTAAATAGCTCATTTTCGTTAGAAATTCTATAATTTAAGAATTAATCTTTAATTTAATCGATAAACACTCATTCATTATTTCCTTTTCTTTAAAAAACAATGGTAAAATTTGCATTTTCATTTTTAAATGAGAAAAAAATTTTTCTTAATTTAATAAATTGATTTTATTCTATTTTAGGCCTCAACATCGTCGACTCCAGCAACTAGTTCCGGTCAATGCACGCCAAAAATGGAAAATTTTCACCGCGCAAACGTGTGGACGAACGAGGTAGAGGACGCGTACAGATTCCAAGTCGCCGGTTTCAAAGATGAGTTCGAATACAAAGAAACGATGGGAGTTACCGAAGTAAATAAACCGCCATATTTGATAATTAACATACCGCAGTCGATGATGGGCGCAGCCATTTGTGATTCGCCTTAATGACATAATTTACTCAGCGGCCAATCGGCATCGAGGACACAAAAATGGCGGATTACACCAAAAATAAATTTTTTTTTCTTTTTCTTTTTCTTTTTAATTTTATGATTTTATTAAGTGGAATTTGATGTTTAGGTTGAGCGTTGGTCGAACTCGGGTTTTGTGAAGAAACTTCAGCGTCGCGATGGAATGTTTTATTATTTCGACAAGGATCGCGAATGTCCGGAACAAGAAGTAGGCCGCGTCAAATTGAGCAAACCGCAATCGCCAGGCGACAAAAACGACGTCAACTGTCAGGTTCAGCTCATGTGACTACATGGGTACAAGAAGGGTGAGATGAAACCGAAACGGAGGAGACATCGTCGGCGATTGCGTAAAAAATCAACGGCCAGTGGTTCGACTAATCCAAGCACTAATGAAAGTAATACACCGACTACAACTACGCAGCAAACGTTACCTGTTTGGAAACTTTGAGATTGAAATTATGTCGGATTTGTATTTTGGAATAAAAATTGTAAATGTGCGTTTTTGGTTTTATTTGTTGAGGGTTTTATTTGTTAGAAATTCGTAAAGAATTATCAGAAAACTGCAGAAATTTATCAGAAAATGTAAATATTTGATACAAAAATGCAGAAATTTGTTAGAAAACTACAGAAATTCAGTGGAAAATTTAAGAGAAAATTACAGAAACTCAATGGAAATCACAAAAAGTTATTAAAAAATTACAGAAATTCAGTAAAAATCGCAAAAAATTTAAGAGAAAATTACAGAAACTCAATGGAAATCGCAAAAAGTTATTTAAAAAATTACAGAAATTCAGTAAAAATTGCAATTAGTAAAAGTTGTGTGATTTCAATAGGAATCTGAGGAATTCAAAAGCTGCAAGCATCACTGCTCGATTTTTCAAGCATTGTAACAAAGAAACAGGATGAAATGAAATTCATAATAGTTGTTTTGGCAGGGAAGCTCACTTGCAACAAGGGGCAGCAATGTTTTTACAAGTGACCTGAAATGATTTTATCTAAACTGTGACCCTAACTTCAACATCTCTCATCTAATTATATTGTTCATGATCACAATTCCTTAGCTAAAAAGCATTATTTCAAAATTGCAACAACGAATTGTTTGAAATCAGTCCCTTATTTAAACTGTAATTCAATCACAAATGCTAATTGTAAATCTAACTTATATTTAACATGAAATTTATAAGTTATAAGACATAAGTTTTGTTCTCCGCAAACTCTCTATTGTAATAACTGACCCGGTAACCATTTTTTGCATCGCATTAAACATTAAGCTTTAAAACTCATTCTCAATTAGTTTTTGCAAGTAATTGAAAGATGAAATATTCTAGTAATATGTTTATAAAGCAGTGCTCGTATAGCAACTAGATAGCAACTGGCCATATTGATATAGCAACAGTTCAAGTTAATTAAGACAAAAAGTAGATTGAAAATGGTCCCATAGCGACTTAAAGTGTTCATAAAACCACTTCACTTAGGAATAAGAGACTAAAATTGACCAAAAAAAATGATTCAAAGGTAATTTTTGGGACCTAGAGACTAAATAAACCAAACCTTAGAAATTTTGAGGCTTAAATACGTAAACAGGTAGTTGATTTTAATTAAATAATAGTGAGAAACTGAATAAACTGTTTCATTGGACATAAGATTCTGGATTTTTAAGCAAGGTTATCTGATTTGACTTTTTTTAAAAAGGTTTTTCACAAAACCTGCAGAAAATCTGCAGAATATTTATCTTTTTGAAATTAAACTATAGAAAATCTGTAGAAAATCTACAGAAAACTGCATAGCTGGGTGTTATCACTTTATCGAAGTCTTCTACAGCCTCTTATTACATCATCAATTTAGCAGAATAATTTAGACAAGAAAATTTCCTATAAGATCCTAAAAAAAAATTTCTATATACCTTCGCTTTTTCACCGTAAACTGCATAACCTGCAAATTAAGCAAAAAAAATATATTTCCTTTATTTCACACTATAAATTCCAACATTTCCTTATTTATTATACAATTACCCAGCTACAAAAATCTAAAGGTTATCTACAAATTTTTTAAAGTTTTTTTTGCATTTTTTTATGGCTGATTTTGTAGATTTCTTACAGATTTCTACAGTTTTACCTCAAAATCCACAGATTTTCTATAGTTTTCCTTCAAAATCTACAGATTTTCTGCAGTTTAATTTTAAAAAAATAAATATTCTACAGATTTTGAAGAAAAACTTTAAAAACTGCAAATTGGCTTTAAAAAAAACCAGAAAACTAGTTATTTTGTAGAGTTTTTTAGCTGGTTTCTTTTCAATAAAGGCATTGCACTTGAGGAAATTGGTGCCACACTAAATACTGTTTGGTGAATGTAAACTTTTGAGATGAGGGGAACTTGAAAACTCATCAACACTTTTATCCACACTTCTTATGACGGCCAGTCAAGAGATGATGAATTACCTAGATGGGATAAAAGGACCGGTCACTTGAAATTTAGGTCGATGAATAAGCAAATCTATATCAATGCACCCTAAATGACCATTTTAGTCAACAAAACTTGTCACCAGGGGTCCAAACCAGCTAAATCTAAATCTCTATATAAATTATGGGATTTTGGTTAATGTTTTTGCTCCTCCCATCAAAAGATTGTGAAGTTGCACGAGTGGTGGAGATCTGCATAAGCTGTGGGTGTTGTGCAAATATGATGTTTTGTTGGAAAAGTTAATTGAAAATGATGGAAATTTATCAAATCAAAATGTAATTTTGTTAAAAGAAAACAGAAAAAAGTTATATTTTTCAGACAAAAGTAGTGCAATTTCATTCATTTCTGCAGAAAAATCACAAAAAACTCAATTGTAAATCATTCTTACATATAAAATTTCCAAAAACCCATTATTGCATAATATTATCCCTTTATTTTCCTCAAAAATAAAATTTCCCATTATTTCAATCAAGAAATCAGTAAAACCCACAAGTAACCCACATTTTCCTCCAAAAAAACTATACAAAATCCATCAATTCCTGCATAACCCCCTCATTCTGCCTTCCCCCAAAAATACAACCCTCCCAACAATTACCAAGTAACCCACAATTTCTTCCAGAAACTACCAAAAAAGAAAAAAAAAGAAACCCTGCAAAAATTATCTTATTCCCCCATCATTTCCCTACAATATCCTCCAAAACATCATCAAACCAACAAAAACCACACAAAAACTAGCAAAACTTGCAAAAATGATGCATTATCCCCTACTCCTGCACAAATTCCCCCTCTTTTACTCCAATTAAAAAAATTACCAAAAACCATATGAAACACAAACACAAAAAAGCATGCATCACTTCCCATCATGCAAAACCCCCATTTCATTTCAAAAAAATTAATTACCCCAACTATCTCTCCAAAGATCCAGACCATCAACAAACACAAAAACAAACAAAAACACCAAAAAAACTGCAAAAACCTACAAAACAATACGTTATCCCCCACTTTTACAACACCCACGTAACTCCCACTTCATACCCAAAAAAAAAATTAATCACCCCCACTAACTTATCTCTCACCAAAACCCAAAAAACACCACCAAACTCCCAAAACCCCCAAAAACCCCAATACCCCCAATTTGATCAATCCCCACAATTTTTTTATTATCACCACTCGCCATTATCCCCCAGAAAAAAACCCCAAGCAAACTTTTTCACGCCTGGATGTCCGAACTGAGGTGTGTGGGAATCGAGTCCGGTTTTCGCGTCACCAAAGAAATTCCCCCACATCACTCCGAGACGCTCGTTGCCACTTCCTTTTTATTTTTTATCCCCCACTCCACATCCCGCCTTCCTTTTCCCAACGTCTGAACTTGATTTCCCCCTCCCCCGAAAAGAAAAAAATAAGAAACCCCCACCACCCACCCCCCCACAACTCCCCTTGTCAACCCCCCCACTTACCCCCTCTTTACACTTCTTCCTCACCTCCAATGACATAATAGAAACCCCCAGGTAAGGAAAAAACTTGCTGGGGGTTTTGTCCAGTTTTTTAAGGGAGCGGCCATTTTTTTTTCTTTTTTTCACTTTTTTTTTTGCTCCCATGATTAGCCCACTCTCGGATCCAGTTGCCATATATAACCCTAACGCCCTCTCCCCCAGGTTCTTTTACCCCCAGTAAAAAGACGTGGGAAATTTTTTTGCTGGTTTTTTTGCGAGGGGGGTGTGGGGGTAAGATATATTAGAAAAAATGAAACCACCATGTGACAGGAAGACATTTTTGAGTTTTTTTTCTCAAGTGGGGGTGTTGGGGGTGGGGGTGTCATGGGAGGGTAAAGTGTGGAATTCGTCTTTTGGTGGTTTTTGGTTGTGGAAATGTGGGGGTTGAAGGGGGTTTGGTGGTGAGACCGGAAGTTGGTTTTTTTTTTGGATTTTGAAGGTGAGGGATTATTGGTTTTGGTTTATTTGACGCCATTTTAAAATTTTTTGTGTAAATTATGTTGAAATGGTCGAGGAAATGTTGATTTCCGGTTGATTTGACACCATTTTTAAAAGTTTCATGTAAATTTTGTTTGGAAAAGCAATATACGGTAGTGTTCTTCCGGTTTATATACGACGCCATTTTTGAAAATTTAGAGCAAAAACAGCTAATTTTGTTTAAAAACTCAAGGAAATGTTATCTTCCGGTTGATTTGACGTCATTTTTTGAAAATTTCACGTAAATTTTGTTTGGAAAAACAATAAAAATGTACTTCCGGTTCATTTCGACGCTATTTTCTGAATATTCGACACAAAAAAAACTTCAGACTACTATTTCCGGTTTATTTCGTCGCCATTTTAAAAAATTTAATGCAAATTTAGTTGATAAAACTCAATAAAACACCTAATTCCGGTTTTCAACGCCATTTTCTCACCTTTCAACATCACTGTTCAAAAAACTACAAAAAAAACTCAACTTCCGGTTTCTTCCATGCCATTTTCAAAAACCACAACACGCAAAAAAACCACTTCCGGTTATCTACAAACCATTTTTCTTTTTTTATGTATAACCGGAAACACCTCCATTTTCCATACTTTATCAAACTCTACACAACAAACCCAACCTCATAAACCATAATGAATGAACTATGACGTCATTGTTCGACTAATCCGAATCCCGTAATGAAATATCGCAATTCCCACTATCCCCCGTTCAAAGTGGGTGGATTAAACGAAGGCGTTAATGTTCTTTGGCCTTCGAGGCGGGGGTTTGCGAGGGTGGGAAAAGTAGAAGGAGGAGGTGCCGCTTAATCTCCTTATAACCAGCAGTGGGGGACCCAACAAAAGAGAGGCAACATGGCCGTCGAGGAAAAGAACAAGAAGAAGAGCAGAGTGACGGAGAGACAGACAGCTGTGGCCACACAAATGTCCCCTGACAAAGCCCCCACGTCAAGTTTACCCCCAACACACACCCACGCAACATACTAGCAGTTTTAAACAGGAAGTTGCGTTTAAGTCATGGGTTTTTCGACGTTTTCTGATGGGTGGAATTCAAAAATGGGAGTTTTATCCGAGTTGAGCGTTAATCTTAGTTTATCGTATACTGTTAATGTAATCAACGGTTAATTTTTAGACTTGTTTACATGTTTTAGGTGTTTATGAGATATTATAGACATTTTTATGGAGATTTAAAGGTATTTTAGACACTTTGAAAACACTATAGGCAATTTCTAAGGCATTTTAGACATTGTTTAAACATTTGTAACCAAGTATTTTAGACATATTTAGATATTTTTAGACAATATTAATGACATTTTAGACATTTTTAAAGATATTTTAGACTTAGAAATGTCTAAAATACCTTTTTTAAAAGCATTTTAGACCTTCTGAGACACACTTTAGAAACATTTTAGACATCTTAAAGGTATTTCAGGCATAGTTTAAGTGTAATTTAAGCATTTTAGACATTTTAAAATACATTTCAGACACAGTTTAGACTTTTTAAAGGCATTCTAGACATTTTTTCACACTTTTAAAAACCATATTAGACATTTTTTAGACACTTCCAATGACATTTCCTCAAACTTTCAAAAGCATTTTAGACACTTTTAGACCCAAATCAAACATACTTTCACCAACTTTTCCTTATCTCCAAATCAAAACACAATTTCAGACATTCCAGACCCAAACCAAACTCACACTTCCCCAAAACCCCTACCCCCACCTCCAAAAAAAACCAAATCTCACACTTAACACATCGCAATCTCGTTTCCTTACCTTGAAACTGCTCGCCAGTAAACATAAATACATGTGGTCAGTTATTGGGGGTCTCGAGTTGAAGTGCATCGAAGGGAGGGGAAGAAAGTGGGGGTAAGTAAACAACTAGTGCGATTTATGGCTCCGAGTCTGGCAAGTGGCTGGGCGTCCTAATATAGGCCTAAAATAGGTCTAATGGCCTAGAGACCCCCATATAACGCATTTCTTGAAAAACCCCTATCCCCCTACCCCCAGTTTCGTGTGCTCCTCTTGTGGGACACCTCAAAACGGCACCACCGGACCCATTACCCCCTACTTGAACGAGGTCAACAACAACAACAAACAACCACTTAGCAAATCACACTTTCACATCCATTACTTTTTTCGACTCGCAATTATACCCAGAATGCTTTTTTCCCCACCCGGACTTGTTTGGAATTTGAATTTTATTAAGAATTAAATGGGTTTTTATGGTGGGGGTGTGGGAGTGTGAGGGTTTTGTGTGTTTGGTCCGTTTTGGGGTTTTTAAAGGGGTTTTTGAGGGGAGGGAGTGAGGGGTTTGTATGCTAATGAATTGATAAAGTGATGTGATTTTCTTCTTATTTTGGCCAACATTTTGTATCTAAGTGTGTTGTGATTGATTTATTTGATTTATGGTGTTTTGGTCTGTTTGTAGACATTTGTTGATGTTTTAGACCTGATTTTAATGGATTTTAAAGGAGGTTTAAAAAAGGGCTTAGTTTTTGGTGCTTTAGACCTGTCTAGACATTTTTGGTTGTAGGGTTAATTGGAGGTGATTTTAGATATTTTAGACTTATGTCTGAAAGATGTTTTATTTTGTGCATAGACATTTTTAAGACATTTTAGACTGGAATCGAAATAAATTAGATATTTTAGACAACCCACTTACTTGTTTTAGACTATTTTAGACAAAAAAGTAGGAAGGAGGAAGGAGGAATTTTAGACATTTTAGACCCAAACAACACCTTGTTAGACCTAAATCACAAATTATTTCACCAAATTTCATCACATCATAAATTCAAATAAAGAACAAAACAAAAATCTAAATATTTTAGACATTTTTAGACCCTATAACAACCCCCAATTTTCCCCCAGAAACCAGACATTTTTTTTCTCCACACCAACCCCCACTTTTTTCCATACAATATTCCTTTAAAAAAATATTATCCCACCCACTTCCACACATTTTGAACCATTTTAGACTCATTTTAGACCATTTCTATACCATTTATGAACCTGAAAACCAGCACAAGAATAATAACATAAAAAATGGCGTTTTCATAATCGGATATTATCACCTGATTAACATGGGGCTTTTTAGCTGTCCATCCTGTGGCGTCTCGCAATTCCCCCACATCACCACCCCTACCCCCATACCCCCACAAAAGAAGCTTCGAGGGTCCACGAGGGAAACCAAAGAAAGTGAAAGGACCACGGGTGGGAAGACCAAGAGAGAAAACCCACCGAGCAAACGTCTTGCTCCTTACCCCCACCCCCTACCCAACCCACCCTCTTACCCCCACATATACACACATCCTCAGAAACCCCCACCCCCATTGCACGCTCATAAAGAAAAGTGTCTCATCTACTTGCTCATTTTGTGCGCAAAATTTTTAACCCCCACTTCGTCCAAAAGTGGGGGTTATTCAGGATTTGGTTTTGTGGGGGTAGAATTAAAATTGGTAAAGAATAAATTGTTTATAAAAAAATATTGTTTTAAGTTTTTTTTCTATCTAATAAATGCGATGAATATATTGGGAGTATTTGAAAAGTGGGGAGTTAACAACATGTGGGGGTAAAAATTTTAAGTTATGTTAAAATTCATAAATTAGGATTTATAAACTTCAAAAACACCCCCATTTTACATAATTACATAATTATTACAATTGGTGTAAAGTTTTAAATGTGGGGGTTATTTGCTAAATTTAAGATCTGTGAAAGTTTCAAATAAAATTTATAAGTTAAAATTCTTTGAAAATTACATAATGTCAAGATGTCTTCTCATTCTGGCTCCCCCTAATAAAGTGGGGGATAAAAATAAGTGTACAAAAAGTAGGATATAATTTTTTTTAAATCAGAAAAAAAACAAATTAAAACCAAAAATAAAAATTAACAAAATTTAAACACCCCCACTTAATCTCCAACCCCTACATCTTAAAGGTGGGGGTAATCAAAAACCAAACCAATTAGTAAAAATTAAAAAAAAAAAAACTTAAAAGTCCCATCAAACCTTAACCATTTCCCCCAACTTTTATTACCTTCTATTATAACCCCTACCCCCACAAAAACTAGGGGTAAATCAAACCTCCATTTTTTTCCCCATAAATTTTTAAAACCATAAATAACTGCTATCATAACAAATTTCATTTTTTACCCCCACATTTCATTCTTAAAAAAGTGGGGGTTAATAAAAATTATTACCATTTAACAGACAACGTCTGTCGTCTGTTATGGGGATAAGATAAGAAGCAATGTATGAATTATAACGTCATGATCATCATCATCATCTCGTGATAAAAAAAAGGTGGGGCGAAATTGCACCTCAAGGCGCTTTGTAGGGGTGATGGGAGGGGGTTTTTAGGCGAGGTGAATTCACGACACTCATATTCCGTAAATGAAAAGCATCGCAGTATCGAATGCCACCTGCTGTTCATTTTTTGAACGGATAAAAAAGAAAATGAACGGTTATTAATTTGATATGAAAACAAAGAAAATGGCGGGTAGGTGAGTTTGGGGTTGTTTTGGGTTGTGTATGGGATTGAATATGGCCATGAAAGTGTGGTAATTTTATGGTGTGAGGTCAAGGTTTTGGGGTTTTGGAAGTTGGTTTTGGTTTTTTTCTTTGGTTTTTGGTTTTTTGTGGGGTTTTGAAGGGGTTTTGGGGGTTTTGAGATGTGAGGTTGTGATTTGTTAAGGTTTTGATGAAAATTACTGAGGTTTTGGGAAAAGTGTGGGTTTTGTTGGTTTATTTTGAAAGATTGGTGAGTTTTTTTGAAAATTTCAAAGATATTGGTTAATTTTGGTTCAGTTCGAAAGAAATGTTCAAATTTTTAATGGAATCGGTCAAGTTTGTTAGAAATTCGAAAGAAATTGGTGAATTATGATGAAATTTGAAACCAATTTGTGAATTTTGTTGAAATTTCGAAAGAAATTGGTCAATTTTGTGGAAAATTCGAAAAAAGTTGGTGAATTTTGGTGCAAGTTTTTCGACTTCATTTTGGTTAGTTTTGAATAAAATTGGTCAAGTATGATGAAATTTCGAAAAAAATCAGTCAAATTTAGTGAAATTTTGAATAATTTGAGATAAATTTAGTGAAATTTTGAATAATTTTAGATAAATTTGGTGAAATTTTGATCAAAATTGGTCAATTTAGATGAAATTTCGGATAAAATTAACCAATTTTGGTCAAATTTCGAATAAAATTGGTCAAATATGACGACACTTCGAATAAAATTAACCAATTTTGGTAAAATTTGGTAAAATTTCAAATAAAAGTGACAAATTTTGGTCAAATTTCAAATTTCGAATGAAATTCACCAATTTCGAATGAAATTCACCAATTTTGAATGAAATTCACCAATTTTGAATGAAATTCACCAATTTCGAATGAAATTTACCAATTTCGAATGAAATTTACCAATTTCGAATGAAATTTACTAATTTCGAATGAAATTTACCAATTTCGAATGAAATTTACCAATTTCGAATGAAATTTACCAATTTTGATGAAATTTCCAACAAAGTCGGTCAAATTTTAAACAAACTACCAAACTTTAACAAAATCTCAAACCATAATCCAAAACTCACTCGGATAACCAACTCCCAAACACCTCCACATCCCCCCAACCACAAACCATTTCCTTACACCACAAAACCCAAAAAAACCAGCAAAAAAAAAAACAAAATTAAATTTATAAACACATTTTTCATTTTTTTCATCCAGCTTTACGTCACCGTCTTGTAATGTGGGTCAGGTTTTTGGCATCCCCTACTGGCGACCCCCTCCCTTTCCCCATCGCATCTCTCGCTCACACACTACAGTTTGCTCTTGACTGACTCAACCACGTGTTTCTCCGTCTCGCGACTCTCCGGCCAATTTCCAATACATTTTCGCCAAAAAGTAAGTAAAATCCAAACCGGAAATTCATTATTTTTCATTTTTCAACTTTACCCCCAACTTTTTAACCAAAATTCACCCGCCCCCCCCCCCCAAAAAAAAAATTCCTTTGCCCCCCCAAAAAATTGACTAAAATTTCATCATTTTTTAAAATACTTCGTCCAAAAAAATTCAAAAATATTCCAAAATGCCCCCCCAAAAAATCACATCCCCCCTCCTCCACCAAAATTCTTTTCCCTCTAAATTTCTTTTTTTAAATTTCCTATAAAAATTCCATCAAATATTAAGCTTTTCAACTGGGGGGGGGGGGGGGGGGGGGGGGGGGGGGGGGGGGGGGGGGGGGGGGGGGGGGGGGGGGGGGGGGGGGGGGG
>JAQIXT010002144.1:0-12069 GCA_034700445.1 Stenotaenia linearis
AATAAGTCTAAAATGATCAAAATTAGTCCAAAAAGTATAAAAATAAGTCTAAAATGATCAAAATTAGTCCAAAAAGTCTAAAATTAATCTAAAATTAATTTAAATTAGTATTAAAATGGTCTAATACAGTTCAAATTAGTCTAAAATTGGTTTAAAATAGTTCAAATTAGGCCAAAATAATCAAAAATTATCCTCAAGTAATCCAAAACAGCCTAAAATTATCTTAAATAATCCAAAATTAGTTTAAAATTACTTCAAATTAGTTAAAAATAGCTTACATTTATCTATAATTACAGTAATTCTAAAAAAAAAAACCTAAAATATCTATCAGATTAACACAACTTAAAACTTAAAACAAACTTTCATTCAAACTTCAAACTCCTTTAAGACTCCCAAAAACCACTCCCAACCCACACCACTTCCTTCCACTCCCAACACAAACTCCCAGAAATAAAACCCAAACATGACACAGGTTGTCATTCCCATAACATTCCAAACTTAACGTTGATACAAACAATCCAAAATGTAGAAAACAACATCTCAACTTTCTTCCATGACCTTCCAACCCCATGACTTCACCACCTTGCATTTCACAACCATGAAAGGATTCTTTTTATACACAATCCAACAAGTGACTAACCCTTTCACTATGCATTTATTTACATCACTCCCCATCCAGCTTTAACCACATTTCAACTCTCCTCTCTCTCTCACCCCCAACTTCAATGATCACCAGTGGCTTTTTCATCCACAACTCGCACTTTATGAGTGAAAGCGAGGCAATAACTGTTTGCCTTTCCTTTGGCCCTTGTGATGTCTGCGACCGATAAGTAAAGGCTCCCGCCCTTTTTTGTACTTGTGCTGATTGTGTAGTGAAGTCTCTACCCATGGGAGTAATTCTCAAGTGGCCCCCTGATGATAAAAATGTGTAACTAGAGAAATGTTTTCAATGCTTTGAAGTGATAAGAGTTGAAAGGAAAAAAGGAGATAAAAAATAAAGGAGGGGTGAAATAAATTGATACTGATAATTACCTGCCAACTTGACTTTAAGGGACTTGTTGACTTGGCAGCAACACCAAAGAGTGTTGGTGTTTAAAGGGTTAGGTTGGGAACTAGTTTGCTGGAAGCTTTTGTGTCAATGTTTATCTTATTGTATTTGGATTTAAAGGTCAGGTTAAATGATATTCGGAGTTTGTTCCAAATGCATAGTAATAAAAAGCAAATAGTTCTTTGTTGTTTTGGAGTGAAATTTGAGTTAAAGTTGTGTTTGTGTTGTTTGTTATGGCTGGGTGTATTGGATTTTAAAGGTTGGAGTGTGGAATTTGGGGGATAGTCTTGAAATAGTCTAGAATTGTCTTTTGGAGGTCTATATTGTGATGAATTGTTTTTTAATGCATTGTTTGAATCTAAAAAGTCTGAAAAATGTTCTTTAATAATCTGAAAATGGGCACAAGTAATTGAAAGTAGTCTTTGATAGTCTGAAACAGTCATAAATATTCTAAAAGTAGCTATAAAGAGTCTGAAAGAATGTGAAAATGTCTTTAATGATCAGAAAATAATTATAAGTAGTCTGAAAATAGTCATAAATAGTCTGAAGATAGCCATTATAGTTTATACATAGTGTAATCAATTGTTTTGATGCATTTGAATCTAAAAACTCTGAAAATAGTCTTTAATAAACAGAAAATAGCTACAAGTAGTCTGAAAATAGTCATTTAAATAGCCATAAATAGTTTTAGAAAATAAACTGACAATACTAACATAGCCTTAAATAACCTTAAATAGTTTCAAATAGATTGAAAATAGTCTTTAATAGCCTCTAATAGTTCAGAGTAGTCTAAAGTTAATTCTACTATAACAGGCAAGCAAGTATGAACACCCTTACGTTACGATTAAGTCTAAATTTCTTAAGTTGACGTTACGTTACGTCAGGTGTGAACCTAACATAACAGGCAACGTCTATTAGGTACAATTAAACCAACGTATATATGAGCATAATGTAACGTACAGGTTTATATGGACATGCCGCTGTCTATAAAAGTAACTATAAACAACAACCACTTAACTTCCATAGTTAAAATGCTGTTCCTACAATTACATTACCTTTACTGCCTTACATTTTACTCTTTAATGAGAAATTTAAATTTAAAAAAATGCATAAAAAATTCAAACCAAAAATACAACTGTTAAAATTTCACATTAAGAATTCCTGATTTCAAGAAAATCTAAATCAACATAAATATTTATAATCCAACAATACATTTCAAACTTGCAAAACATAAAAATTTAATTCAACAAACTTTGAACCACTTTTAAGGGAAAACAGACTCTTATTAGAGAGTGAGGGGACTGTGATTGAAGACTTAAATTGATTTTCTTAAAACATAACTTGCAAAGTTTTGATGGGTGGAGGGAAAAAATTTACATAATGCGTGCAAAAATATACGAGCTTAATTAGGCCCCACTTGGATCAAGAGGGAGGTGTTCAGATTGATGGGTCCTAATCCGCCCCTGCACGTTTTCTATTGTGCATTATCAGTTACCCCATCATTTGTGAGTGACGGAACCCTCGCCGCACCCAATGGGTTTTCACCTGGTCTGAAGATTAAGGTTGGGTTGCAACAAATTTATATTTTCCTTTCCTTATCTTTTTTTTATGGGTTTTAGGAGGGAGTCGGTGAAAAAAACCTTTTAAATTCAGTTGATTACGTTTAAATTCGATGTTAAAGGTGCCCCAATACAAGGAAATAGAAATTGTTTTACTGCGAGAAAATCAGATTTATAAAAATTAATAGTAATTAAATTTACGTTATTTTTACGGTAAATTTGTAAAGTTTTTTTTTTTTTTTTTTTTTAGATTTTAAAATAAACAAATTTAATTTTTGTAAATTTTTCTACTAAAAATTAAATTTTTTTTGTAAATTTTTGTAAAAATTAAATTTTTTTTGTAAATTTTCGTAAAAATTAAATTTTTTTTGTAAATTTTTGTAAAAATTAAATTTTTTTTGGTAAATTTTTGTAAATCTGATTTTTTTTTTTTTTAAGTGACGGTTAAAAATATGAATTATTTGTCACCGGACATTTTATTTCCAGTAATAAGTCACAAAGAAGGAAAACTTGTTTTTTGACAATTGAGAATGGAATTTAAAATTGCTAAATGCCTAAATATGAGCAAAAGACAAAAGGAGAATTTAAAGTGATTTGAATGTCACGAAAACGTGACATTTAAGACTGTTGTAAATGGATCGCATAAAGAGTCTCGTATCTTTATTATCAGTTGAAGGAAATAAAGAAATCAGCTTATCTGTTGACTTTGCAAGATTTTTTTTAATGTGGAGATAAGCGATTGGGGAAAAAGTCTGAAAGTAAATGTGGATAAACTGTGGTATTGTTTTGGGTGAAAATTGTAGATAGCATCTGAATTTGGTAAAGAAAGAAAAAGATTCAGGGATTTTATTACAGATTTCAATGCAAAGATATCTGTAGGTTTTTTTTGCAGGTTTAAGAATAGATTTATGTGGAAAGTATGGGATTTTAATAGAAAAATGGAGGTGTTGTTGTAAAATTACAAGAAAAGAATAGTGGAAGTTTGGCTGTTGTTTTTGGATAAAAAAAAATGTTTAAAACAACTCAAAGGAGTTGGGTAAAGTAGTTTGTGAGATAAGTGATTTGCGTAACAGATAGTGATGTGCATATTTGAGTAGAATTGTGTTTTTTTTGCAGTTTTTTTTATCGATTTCTGTAGATTTTTTGCATGTATTCTACAGTTTTACTTCAAAATCGATAGATTTTCTGTAGTTTCATTTCAAAAATATAAACAATCTTCAGATTTTCTGCAGATTTGTAAAAAGACTTTAAGAAAACCGTAGATTTGTCCCAAAAAACCGCAAACAAACTATCGAAAGTTCGAATTAAACTACAAAACCTCCAAAAAAATCAATCCTACACTGCTACTAAGCTTTAAAACCAAATATCCTATCATCCTTATACAATTTTGTTTATCGTTTCTTACTTGACGAAATGATTTATGAACTTTTAAAATTAGATCGAAGCAAACTCCGCCATGTTTTTACATTTTTTCTCTACTCAAAACTGACAAGTGACATCTTGCGACAATTCCACACAGCTTTTAAGCATTCTAACTCGCATTTTAACAAGTTTTTTGCTCGGGTTGAATAATTTAACATTCGTAAATCAAAAAAGAACAATTCTTTCCTTACCTCTTGCTTGCACCATGCACATTTCGGATTAGCTCCTATACATTTGCCACATGTGGTTTTTTTCATACACTCTTGTACAGCGCCGTTTTCGGTTCCTGCCAATCAAACGTCAATAAATTTTTTTTGAAATCAAGAAAAATATTAATTATACAAAATTTCACTTTCATGTCACATTTTGGAATATCGTATTTCCAAAATTAGACACAAATCCCAAATGAGTTTCCAAATTTTTTTTAAAATTTTTAAATTTTAATTTCATCAATTTTAATTTATAAATTTAAAAAAATTATTTTTTTTTAAAATTTTGTTTAATAAATGAGAAAATGATTTTGTAATGACTTTGCTTCGTCATGCTCCACCTTTTTGCTCTTTGCAAACAACCGGAAGTCGATCTTAGTAACGACCGGAAACACTAATGTTTATCCACCTGACGTGACTTAATTAAGATTAAAATTAGAAAGAAATTACTCTTACTTGAAAAAAAAAAAAATGGCCGGTGGAGGGGAAAAAAGGGTAATTAGATTCTTTTTTAATTTCCTATGAGTAAAAATACAGAAATAACATTGAACGAAGTAAAACCAATTTTAGTTGAAAAGTTTTTTTTAAAAAAATTTTTTTAAGTTTTTTAAAATTTTTTTAAAATTGGGATAAGAAAAAGATTTATGCGTGGAAAAAATGGTACGAGACCACCTAGTGAAAACAAAGTAAAAAAAGAAGGAATAAAACAAACACTCAACAGGGGGCACTTAAATTTTTTTTTTCAACATTTTTCTCAATATCCAACTGGAAAAGTAAAAATAAAATTTTTTTTAAAGTTACGTCCGAAAAGATGAGGAGTATCAAATAATTCATTAAGTTCTGAGGATTTTTTTTGGAATAACTGAAAATGAAAACGATTTTGGTTTTTTTTAAAGAGTATAAATGGGTTTAAATGTTTGAGAGTTTAAAAATTGACTTTGATACTTAAAATATTTAATAGGCTGAATTTTATTAAAGTTTCATTTTTAGATTATTCTTAGTACAAAATTTGCTGAAAATTTGTATGTTGTAGCATTACAAAAGTATTGTCTAAAATTTGCCTAAGTAGTCTAAAAATAGTCTGAATTTGCCTAAGTAGTCTAAAAATAGTCTGAATTTGTCTGAAAATGAGTCTAAAAAGTCTAAAACTAGACTAAAATAGTCCTAAAATTAGTAAAATAGTAAAATCAGACTGAAATAGTCCAAAAATTAGACTTATGTAGTCCTAAGATTAGACTCAAGTAGTCCTAACATTAGACTAAAATACTCCAAAAATTAATCTTAAAATAGTTCAAAAATTAATCTAAAATAATACTAAAATTTGTCAAAATAGTTTTGCCAAAAATTAGTCTAAAATAGTCCACAAAAAAAAATCCATCTTACATAACAAATCCAACAATTCATCTACAACAACAACAAAAAACCCAATAACCTAAAAATAAATTGAAATAAAACAATCATTCAACGGAAAAGAGAGGAGGGGCACTTACAAACATTTGAAACATTTTTTCACAATATCCTTCCACACAAAAAAAAAATTAAAATAAAAACAGACACAAAATTAAAGCTCAACTCAGTAGCTCAGAAACAAACCCAAAACAAAATATTTAAAAAAAACCAATTACCTTGAGTCGCAGACACGAGGACAAAAACGGCCACCCAACGTATCCATGAACTGCTCATGATATCTAAAAGGAAAATGAGAGAAATAAACGGAAAATCCAATCATGCAACGCCCACACGTGGACGCTTGTGACGCTCGGCGCTGGGTCCATGAATATGAATCGCAGCGTTCGTATTGCCCGCCACAAGGACCCGGGGAAACTCCTCTGGGAGACGTTTGATGGGTCCTGCGAGTATTAAAGCGATAGGCCGTCGATGATGACGTCATACGAGCAAAAGAGACGCGCGCTTGTTGTTTGTGATGTTGCAGGCCTTGAACGGCGCGTCTCAATCAACGCGTTCGCCTCCTCGGGGCACATGGGGGTTCCACGAACACTTTTTCACGCCTGGTTGAATGTCTCAGGTGTAAAATGGTGTAGGCGTTAAATGAAAAAATGAACATAAATCTGTCAAGTGACATTTCGGACAATTAAGCGCCTTGTTTGCACCAGTTTTAACGCAGTTGTGATTAAAGGGTTGTAACGCGAACTCGAGAACAGTGTGGGACCATAATTTGATTCTGCCATTAATTAGGCCTATTTTTCATAGATTAACATAGATTAACGTGGAAAAAATGTAAGGGAATAAATTTTGAAGGAAATTATATTGATTAACGTTAATAATTATCATGTTTTATGAGTGGATAATTTAGAAAATTATTTTAAGCCTAGTTCTCACGGAATAACATTGGAGAATTTTTTTTTTTTGTGAATACATTTTCCCTTAAATCATAATCAGTTTAATGAGTAAGCCTATTTTCCATTGATTAGCATGAAAAAACATTTCCTTAGAAGAGAAAATTACCTTAACCCTAATTGCTATTGATTAATGTAGTTAATTATACTAACAGTTTGGACACACACCTTAGAAAATTATTTAAAAATAAGATAAGCCTATTTCCAATAGATTAACATGGGGGAAAAATTCCAAAAGAAAATTCAACAGAAAAATCAAATTTTCTTACACAAAGTCTTAAAAAATTACTACAAAATAAAATAAGCCTATTTCCCATAGATTAACATTGGGAAAAATTTCAACAACAAAAAAAACTACAGAAAAATAAAATAAAATAAAATAAGCCTATTTCCCATAGATTAACAGGGGAAAAAATTACAAAAAAAATTGATCCAGAAAATTGAACACCTTTAAACTCATAAATCACATCTAAATTTATATACAATAAAATATATATAAAAATATAATTATACCACATGTTTCCTGTTTTTTTTTCGGAAGAGAAAAATCAGTAGTTGAAAAGTTTATACCCCATAAACCACCATGTTCCTGTGACGGTTTTCATCACATGACAAAGGGCTTTAGAGACCCCCTCTCCGACTCAGAGTAAACATTGGAGGGTTTGTGGGAAACTGTTTCCATAGAAACTAATCTTTATTAAAAAAAAAAAATCGTCCACGCGAATTGGATCACGTGGCCTTTAAATTGACGCCATATTTTTTTGACGTGATGGCAGGATAAATGTTTTAAGTGTCACTGAGCATGCGCACTTTTACATCTCGAGTTCGAGTGATTTTCCTTTGACATCCCCCATCTTTCCCTCCCCCCCAAAAACTCGTAAAACGGAAGCTCTGGTCCGATGGCGCGTGTCGAGCCGTTGGTTGCCCCCTCGTGGTCGACTACGCATTCAAGTGAATCCTCACGGGACAAAAGGGAATTATTTTCTTTTTCCTCCGTCTTTTCCCCAAATATTGAATTTAACAGGTCTTGAGAATAAAATAAATTTTATAAATTATTCATTACAATTTTTCCCATAATTCCAAATTTATTATAACTTTTTTACGACCAATATAAAAAAATGAATTAAGGCTTAAATTGAAATTGACTTGAATTTGCTATTTCACTTAGAAAAGTCGTAAATAATTTATAAAATTTTTAAAGGGAATGTTAACCGATCCAAAATTTTAAAAAAAAATACTAGAACCCGGTTGTAATGAAAACTAGTAAATAACGAAAAACCCTGTTATAACGAATTTACAAAATAATTTCGATATAGCGAGTTTTTCAGAGAATTTATTTTGTTTTTGCTCCCTATCTTAACGTCGTACGGTGAAATGTTATTTAAATGAAATTATTTAAGTAAAAATAATATTTATTGACCAAAAAATCAAGTTATTAACCGATAACAATGTGTCATCGGTCACTGGGACGCAAAAACCTCATTATAACGAAATAATTTCAAATAAACACTTCATAGAGGCTGGTTTTCGTTATAATGAGTTTCGTTGTAATGAAATTTTTTAACATGGATGTCTATGGAAAAATAATGTGATTTTCGTTATAGCGGGGTTTAACTATAAAATTATAATTTTCTCACGTATAAAAAAATAAAAATAAATAAAATTATATTAAAAATAATATTAACACCCCCCCCCCCCCTTTTCACTGTTTTTGTAATTTCTTATCATCCAGAAATAAAAACAAAAAAGAAAACTAATAACATTCGCAGGCGTCTGGCCGAAATCAATTTAATTGGTCAATTCGTAAACATAGCAGCACTCCTTGTAAACTTTTATTACACACTTTTATTCCTAATAAAGTGGGATAAAAATTACACTTAAAATATTTCCAAATTTATAACCGCAAAAACTTTTTTATTCCCACTTTTATTTTTTCGACTCAATGTTTTAATCAAACGAAGATCATCGCTCTTAAATTGATCAAAAATGAATGAAAACTCGCTGCTATGTACAAAACGAATTTAATAACGAGGGGAAAACGGTGCAATAAATCATCCATGCACTCAAAACTTGCATAACAAACCATTGCCTTAAGCCTAACTCAATAAAACCATAAACAGCACTCGAAAATCAACAAACAAATTCGCGTTCGAATACAAAAACTGTGAAAATAAACGAAAAAAATTCCACAACTTTTCTTCAACTTTTGTTTGAAATTCAACGACTGTAAATCCCAAGGGGTATCCAGGGGGTTCCAAGGGGTTCTCGAAGGTTGGAGGAGCAAACTCCTGTCTTATGTCACGTCAACGCGATGACCTTTAATCACCCGTCCATTAATTACCCCCTTAATTACAAAAATACCTCTGTTAACTCGGCTGACGTTTCGCCGTTTTCTCTCGAAAAAAAAGTAATTTTGAGAAGGGGAAAAAAAAAATTCTTTGAAACGTGAAATAAAACATGAAAACTTACTTAGTTGTGAAGTTTTTAAAGTGACATGGTGACACGTTTATCCACCCACGCATAGAGTGATCGAAGGTATCGAAGGTCGCCCACCTGGACGAGCAGGTGGTGTTTCCTTCTCGGCGAACACAAGGGGTGTGAGTGAGTGGAGCGGAGTGGAGGAACATGAGACCCCACCCTTAGGGGGGATGTCCGACCTTGGAGGTGGTCCGTTGGCCTCGGGGAGTCCCCAGGTATGCGAGTTTTGCTGCTTTTCGGCACCAGAGAGCCGTGTTTTCTTTTTCGGGTTGGTTTAATGGATTCGAGTTGGGGAAAGGATATTTAATTTCCGTTTTTCTGGGAAAAGTTTGAAGTTGAATTTTAAGTTTTTGGTAATTGGGATGAGGTGAAGTTTTCTGGAGAGTGGAAGGTGTTGTGAATTGGTTTAAAAGGACAAGAGAAAAGTGGAATTTGTATTAAAGTAGTCGGGATAGTCAAAAGTAGTCTGGAAAATGGGTTAAATAGTGTAAATTAGTCTTAAATGTAGGCAAAACAATTAATGTGTTCTAGAAAATGAACTAAATAGTCAAAAATAGTCTGAAAATGGGTTTGATAGTCAAAATTAGTCTAAAAAGTAGGCTAAATAGACAAAATAGTGTCGAAAATAGGCTAAGTAATCAAAAACATTTCATTGAAATATGCTAATTAATATGGGAAATAGGTTAAACAATCAAAAACAGTCTTGGAAATGGGCTATGTAGTCAAAAATAGACCAAATAGTCAACAAATTGATTATTATCTAAAATTGATTTCAAAAAGTTTTCAAAATAAATTTTTTTTAAATTTATTCAATATATTTTTCAGTATGTGATAATAAGTTGAAACAGTAGTCTGAAAGTAGTCTTTAAAGGATTTAATTTACCTTCCAATTTTCAATTCACAAATGTTTGTTCGTTATTGTTCCACCAACTATTATGCGTTTGTTGAATTCAAGGATTAAACGTATGTTTAAAACACTGCAAATTGATTTTATATTAGGAAATCAAGACCGTGGCTTAATCCCGGTTTAAATCATTAAATCCTGTCAGCTGTGTTGGTTTAGAACAACTTCGAAACCGAACGTGCAATCTGAATAAATACATCATTTTCTAATTTTAACCCTTTTTACAAACTTTAACGATTTTTAACATCATTCCAACACACTTTCCCAATCTCCCGCAATTTTCATCTCGCACAATCGCGTGATTCAACGCGAAAACCTCTAAAAACCGCAGAAAATCTCGCAAACCCATAAACCAACACTAAATATGACGTCACCAGAGTTTGATCCGATCATAAAACTAACTTTTATACCTATAATTAGCGCGCGTTCGGCTCCTGGCATCTTTAGCGCGCAGTTTAACTTCCTCGTCATCGATGGATTATCGAACAAAAATAATTAAAAATTAACCCGCTTTGGACCGCGGCCAAGTAAAACCCGGTTTCGAATTCCCAGCACAACACAACTCAAACTGATAGCAGTTTTTTTTACTTTTATTTATCAACGTTATTACTATTAATTTCAACGATAACGGAATTAAAACCTCGAAAAAATTAAATATTTTACCTGTTTTCACTCATCCACCTTCACCGCCCACACATTTCAATCGTCCCTGCAGGTGCGACGCAAACCACGTGCGGCCTAACATGCGTCTGGCGTTCACTAGCACGCGCTCCTCGACGCCCCCGTCCTCCTACCTGGCTGCAGTCCCTATAAACCGCCGTGGACTCGCCCACTTTACTCGCTTTTCTATACGGAGCGATATCTTTGAACTGAATTTCAGGTGTGTTCAAGGTAAACACATGTGCGAGAAATTTGTTTGGAAACTTGAAATCGAGCTTTTCTTGTATTTTTTTTTTTAAATTGAAAAAAAAAATAATTTGACTTTAGGGTTAATTGATGTGGGTGGGCGGTGGATTATAATTGTAATCACATTTCAATGGATTTAAGTGATTAAAGTAGTAATGCGATTTAAACCTGAGTGTTTCAGTTGAAAAAATAAACAAAAAAGTGAAAAAATGGCGGATTTAAATTTTTTTTTTTTTTTTTTTTTTTTCCCCCGAAAGAAAAAAATTTTTTAATGGAAAAAAAGTTGAATAAATTGATGTTCATTCTTAATGGATGTTGTTTACACATTTTTAAGATTACCGACATCAAAAGTTGATAAGGAACTGACAAATTTCGTTTTTTCTTTGAAATTTTTACCAAAAAAAACAAAAAAACTTGCAACATGAAATCACTCAACTCCACTCATAAACATTACGAATTAACTGAACCTCCTTTTATCCTTTTATTCCCAACCCAACACTCATCAGTCTACTCTTTTAATTCGCGGACCCCTTTGGCAGTTATGCGAGTAGCGTTCCTTGCCCATCGCAGGAATGTAACCACACCCTCGAAACATTCATCAAAAAACATCCTTGGCGGAACGACTCGCAACATCTTGACCACTTACCTTTGATGATGTGAATAATTTTTTTTCTCTCCGATTTCCTTCACGCACACATTTAATCAACTTAATCCGACGCCATGTTGCTTAAATGTGTTTCTGTTGTACTCTGAGCTCTTTATCTGCGAGTAAAAAGGTCCGAAGTCCAGTCGAATCGCCCTCTTTCGTATCTGTGATACAATCAGAAAGGATTATGGGATATGTGGGGGCCAACAAATGACACCCCCACGATTCAGGGGGTGGTGACTCACGGGTCCAATGTACATAATGTTGACCTCATAGATAAAATCAATGAAAATGACATTTTCTGTGTCTTTTTCTGCAGTGTAATGGAAGAGGTTTTTATGATTGTTGAACAATGGAGTTTATTTCGGTTTTATTTTGCATTAATAAAATTTGAAACTTGCTGGATGTTGTGCTTTCATTTCCTGCCGTCAGATTGTGTTGCACTGCTATATAAGTTGAACATTTTGAGGCCATTTACTTGTTTGCAGCACGGTGTCAGACTTCGAATTACGAATTACTAGGGGTTGTTGTGAGATCTAC